>JAHPZR010040159.1:15000-26770 GCA_019787425.1 Platygyra sinensis | reverse complement strand
ACAGCTTCTAGCCTGTGTAAATCAGCTTTAGGACGGGGAATTTATCGCGTGTTTATAGGCGTTAATTGCTGGTAAATATCTCACCGCTCTCGACCAAGAAAAATTGTTTACCTGTTGTACCAACCAGGAACTTGATGTACAAATTATAAAGTGTTTTCTTTCTTAAGAAAAATGATAAATTTGTCCACGAATTCCAACAAATAACAAGAGTCAAAACTGGAGAACGGACTTTGTGGAATTCATGCGAATTGCGTGTGACATTTCACGTGATCAGAAATCACGTGTTCGAAGTTTTGCCGGAATGGCGAAGAGACAACAGAAGCAAGGCCTTCTTGACAACTTTTTGACCGTTGGGGCGAAGAAGTCCAAAGGTAAGTTATCACTGGTTACAGTTCAACTTTTCAATAACATTTATTTGCCCTAAATAAAGTGATAAATTTGCATTTCAAAAGAATCATTGAACCAGAACGGACATAACAACCTCAATAATTTTTAAACGGCACGACTCGACCCGACGATCTTTGTCTTCAGTGAAGTCAAAAGCCATTTCTTTCCCTTTTTGTGTGTGAGTTATTTCATTTTTACCGAATAGTTTGGTTATACAATCGCTATTTTCATAAAAAGTCAGCTCTTTATTCACCAAACGTGCCATGCGATCCGTCAAATTGTCCGCGGCAGTTTGGACGCGGCTTTTATTTCGATTTGCAAAGAGAATAGCAATCTGGAGATAAATCAGTCGTAGCGAAAGGGTTTGAGGGCAGAATTGCGGAACAAGTAAAGTGAAATGGAACTTGAACATGTCTTCTTTGATTCTGCGGAGGAATTGAGTCAAAATGAAGATGTCCTGAGTAAAAGCACTGTTAAGTCACATGGCCAGTAAAACATTTGTTTAGCAGAAATTTGTCTTTGTGTGTTACACTTCTCAAACAGTTCTTTCAAAGCAAGGCAGAACCTGCTGCTACTAATAATAAAAATGCAAATTCTGTTAAAATGACTGCAACTACAGTGTTTTATTGCCTCATTTCCATTACTTTTTTAGAGGAAAATTCCGCTTGGAAAACGCTGGAAATGGCATTTCCGAGCGTCTAGAATTCAAAATTTTCTGGGGGGGCATGCCCCCAGACCCCCCTAGCAGCTTGCGCCTTCGCCGCTCGGATCTGGAGCCGCCTACTTTTTATACTTAGCCTGGTACTTCAAAAGTTACTGAAAGCACTGATTATATTGCACATGCATGGTTATGCCTCACTTACAGTTCGATTTTTCATGTAGGGTATGTTGCTGACCTGAAAGAGAGTGTTGTACAAATTCTCCAAGGCATTGAAAGTTCAGTTCTTGAGAGAGCTGACGCTCCCCGATCACTCTCCTCAAGTTATGGCTGCCCTGACAAACAGGCTGCAGTCAATGCATTAAAATCAAGATTCAGGAAATGACTTTCTTCACAAAGATCCTCCTCATCCTAAAAAGCTATATTGCAATCATTGACAAGTCTATAAATATAGTGAATTTTAAGCTCAGTTATTCAATGTGAAAGGTTACCTGATCAAAAGGCGATTCCGTGGGATGCTCGGGCTGGGAAGCGTAGCATTAGAATGAATTCTGAAGTTAAGTAAAGTGCCTCGATTAATCAGTTAGATCGGCCATAAAAATCACTGAGGAAATGGTGTTGAAGAAACGGTCACTGTGCTTGTAGTGGAAAATAGCGTAGGCCGGCGGCAAGTTACTGTGCGAGCAGAGTCTCCTTCAATTCCCCGGCTCCTATTTCCTCTTTGCAGGTGATCTACAAGATGGAACGAGAGTGTGTATGGTGTTTAGAAATGGCATCAAAACTGGCAGAAGTAATCTTGCAGCGTGAAAACTGGAATTTACGTTGAGATCGTGAGAACTGCTAGAAGATCTGAAGACATGAATGGTAACGCAACGGTTTAATTCTTTGAAGACTAAAATATTGTGAAGGGCTGTATTGCCGTCAATGAACGTAACGAATCTGCCAAAATATTAAGAGGCTGAAATACTGATTGTCTGTTATATAATAAGCTCTTTTGTATGAGAGAAGAACTGAAGTAAGCTCACTTGTGTGAGAGAAAAACGTAACGCACCGTAACGCAACTGGTATATTCCCATTGATGTGTGCTTGATTATTCAAAATAGCGAAAGGATTAAAGTTTCAATCCATCCCAGTCAGAAGCATGAGGAATTCTTCTTAACACTTGTTTCTCTTTGTATCTATAAATGTTAATGGTGGAACACTGGAAATAAAATAAACATTGAATGGAATAAACCTTCTCGCAAACTTTATTTACATGTGCGTTCTGGTAAACAGGCAAGCTCAATATATTTTAGCAAGAATACACAAAACTTTACAAATCACGTAGCATGATTGTCGACTCATGGATTGACTGAACTGCGAAAATTTCGATAGAGTAAAACTCTCGAGGCTTAAATGTCTTCAATTGCAAACCAACAAGTACTTGACCCAATTTTTGAAATGATTGGTGTCGATGTTTTCCATGATGGAATCAATCCTTGATTTGTGAATACACTGATGCAATGCATATCTTGTGTCAAAGTTGCTTCAAACTTCTTACTTAGCCTAAGCATTAAGCACGTAGGCCGGATGAACACGCAGATCTGGTTGCTGAACTCACAGAAACTCGTAGTTTGGCAGGCTGAGTGAACAGTAAACTCATTGCTTCGATGCGTAACACGGAACACGGATGTTGTTCAATTCAATACACAACATCGAAATACCTTCTAAAATGTCTTACCTTCTGTTTATTTCCTGTCCTTGCCAGAATCGCAGAATCGCAGAATGTTCCTTGCCAGAATCGCACAATGCTTCTGGAAATTACAGTCCTTGCGAGAGTCGCAGAATCGCACAATGTTTGGAAATAAAAATAGTTTCAGCTGTCAATCAAATCTGCCGTTTTGCGTCGACAAAAAAAAAAGAAACCCTACCGAAAACTTACCGTGGCCTGCCACAGGCATCCCACGGAATAACCTCTTTAACCATATATAACATGTATATATTCCTGTCAAGTACACTCTTTTATAAAAATATTCCATTTTGTAGTCCTCCAAACCATGTCTTTCTATTAAAAATATTCATTCTGAGAATCAAATTTTGGTTGGAGAAACATCAGTTGGCCTAATAGTTGCGCATGATAAATAACTTATAAAATAGCCCACTTGTTGATGTATACATTGCCTGGGAAAATATGTAAAACATGAGGAAATTTATCTAAACCCAAGCATTCTGATTCTAATTTGCATGTGTGCATAAATAATGTATGATTGTTGGTTACCATGGAGATTTGCATTCATATTTGTTTACTTTTTAAATCACAGAAATGTTCAGAATTTAATAACCTCTCAAACCATATATAAGATGTATATATTACTGTAAAGTACAGTCTTGTAAAACCATTTTATTTCGTAGTCCTTTCTCTCCAAAAGTATTCAGTCTGAAAAGGGTTAAGGTGATATTGCATCACTAGCATCCCTAATAATCACAGGTGTACAAATTCAAGGAACACTCTGAGATTACAAATGCACCAGCCAATCCAGTTGAGGGACAAATGGAAGAAATTTATCTCAAAACATTGCCAAGATTTTTGTGAGCCATACTCAGTGTCTGATCTAAGATTTCACTTTTGGGGGACATTCTGTCCCAGTCAACAATTTTCTAGGGGACATTTCAGTTTTTTGGGGGACACACACTTCCTCGAGAGTGTTTTGATGATCCTGACTTTCTACATGGTGAGTCAGTGTGGAAGTTCTGAAATTAGTGCAGCCAGAAGTGAAGGGATTTGCTTTGCTAGACTCAATGCAAATCGAACACGACATACCATTTGTGTTGTGGTATCGCAACCACTTGTCTTTTTCCAACCATATAGACTGAAAGTTTCTCCTTGCTGCTTTGGCTTTCGGTTCGACAAAAGGTTCACGTTCATCACTATCTTCATCAACATTGTCGGATCTGCAGGTTTCCGTTTGCGGTCTGGGTTCTTCTTTTTTGTTTTCTCGACCAAAGAATGACAATATTCGTTTCTGCTTTGACATATTACAATAATAAAGCAGAACGACAAAAAAAACAACCGAAATAACACGTTGCGTTTCGTCGATCAAGCGTGAAAAGTAAGGGGTTCGCAATGAGCACGTGCATTTTAATACATTGACCCCCTATATGGATAATTCTACTTGTTCCCAGGAATCTCAACTCAGTCTCTGGCAGCCATTTTTCGTAAAAAGCTCATTGTTTTATATTGCCAATTCGATGAAACTTAAAATCACAAAGTGTTTTCCAAAAACTTAGGAAACGAAGGGAAATTGCAAGTCAGTAGCTGCAGATGTTTCCTGCGCCAAAATGGCCCACAAGACAAATATTTGGGGGACATCGGCTAATTGTTTTTGTCTCTGCCGTTTTTCGAAGTGTCACAACAAGATGTGAAATGGTTCTGCTTGGAGCAAGATGAAGTCAATGATTAAAACAAACGGTAAAATTTTCTGATGGAAACCCGGCTACAAGTTTTTCCGGATATGTTGTGCAACAAGAGTTTATTGCAATAAAATTATTGTAACGCTACAGAACGCCTTCTATAAAAAAAATTTTGTGAAACTGTGGCCAGTGCTACCGTATTTGGCACGTAGCGATTTAGTCAGCCCATATAATCCCAGTATTACCGGGCCACTGAAACAACATTCAACTACAGTATTACAGAGAAAGCAACAATAAGCTAGCTCATAAATACTAATGAGCATACGCGTATACTTCGTATACGCGTATCACCATACGCGTATACGCGCATGGGCATACGTGTATACGCATATGGGCATTCGTGTATTTCGCATATGTTTTGGTTCGCTTATTTCTGAGCGGTACTGTATCTCAACTCATTAGCATTTTTGTTTACACTCAACTGTGGTCACCCTTTCGAAGCCAAATCCTTTCATCGGCATGAAACACTCCAGAACGGAGATAAGTCCTTGGATAAAAAGCAAAGCAAAGCCAGGACCAAAAAAAGAAGAGGACTAATGAATTTCATCCAGACAGACAAAATCTCGCCAAAAGTGACAAGGGCTCATGGTTCAATACTTTGGTAAGGTTGCGGCAAAGAAGTCACCATCGAACCTTCTTGAACCCATGCTGCGGCACTTGCTCCTTGGTTTGTTTTTGTTTTGGCGAAGCACGTCGCCTTCCTTTCGTTTTGCTCATAGTTGGCCACGACTAAAACGTGCCATTCAGCGTTCATTTCTTTTGCAGCACTGGATGATCTGCGGGCTTCTTCCCAGACAAAACATGGTCAATTTTACCACAATATAAGAAATGTCTGGAATTTTACCTCCTAATGCAACAGTAAACCGTCACACAATATCCGCTGTAAGAAATTTTTTTCGAATGAAATTGATTCAACAAGAGTTTAAAAGTTGTGAGATCCCATTTAATGGAAACGAGTGATTGTTGCTTTATAGCCACTTAGAAATGTCCACTCCTTTTCATTTTATTGTTTTCTTACGTTCATTTCTAATCAGAGAAGCGCGTTTACCATTATACGCAGTTAAAAAATATTTATTAAATATTAATCAGGTCTCGCTTTTTTTTGTTTCATGTCCACTCTGTTGCCGCTCTCCACCATCTTGTAGCCTGTTCCAGGCTAGCAAAACATTGAAAAACAAATCAAGCCCGCGTTGAACGTTCAAGTTTCATGCTGCATTACTTCCTCGGATATGAAATATTTACTATTACATGTTCCAGTGACGTTGATTTCGCTGATCAATAGATGTAATTTTCTATTGCTTCCGTGAAAAATTGCCGACAAGTGTGACCAAAGTGCCGCCTCTCGCCGGCTGCTATTTTGAACCCTGCTGTGAAGGCCTGATAAGTGTATAAATCTTTAGAAGGCGAAAACTCACACTCATTTTTCGAGAGAAACCCTTCTCCTCAAATGAATTAATAGGGTAGGCAGATTTGACGGTTTTCCATGAAATTTGGTCAGAACATTCACTGATAGATATAGAACAAAAACGTGTCAACGAATTCCTTTCTGATAGTTGACCTTGACAGATCTATAAAAAGATAACCAATACAAATAAAAGAAAATGCTGACACTTTTTTAGAGATTGATGCTTTGTGATTAACACTGCACAGTTATTTTGCATGAAAAATCGCATTTGATACCCGATTAATTCGCTGGAACATCAGTCGGTCATTTTGGAGTTGATGGCCTGTGCTGCCTTTGGAAAGCAAAATCCATAACAAAACATAATTTTATTTAATTTTATAACCTTTCTTTTGATTTAGAGTTTGTAGGGGTTTCTGTTTCCTTGAAAACAGCACGCGTACGAATTTTTTTCTGAAGGACACCTGCAAAGGTTTGAAGTAACCTTAGTTCCCAATTAGTACTTGTTTTAAATGGTTGCTCATTGGCACTTAGCGAGAGCTACATCTAATTTATTAAAAATATTTACACATTCTGCAATCTAGCGTAAAACTAGCCTTTTGTACATTATGCTAGCATTTTTTCGAGCATTTTAGTGAGGCAAAAGCATTGAGCATTATTCGAGCATTTTAGTGGCATTTTCTAGGACAATTAGTATTTTATCCACAGAATATAGAAATAAAAATTATTTTTCTGACAAAATGAAGACTTAATGTAACCTCTTCAGAGTATCACTGAAAGGATTAACAAAACAACAGATCATTTAGAGAATTGTCTTCTGGTGAATTAAAACTTTTACATACATTACATACATACTTAAGTTTTCGTTTTTGTTAAGCACTCTGAACTGTTAATTGTGTTGAAACGTTAAATTATGAAAAAATTAAAAACCCCTATGTATGAGCATTAACCGAGCATTTTAGTGACTTTTTTGGGGAAAACCGAGCATTTCAGGGCAGAAAATGCAGCATTGAGGTGGAGCATTTTAGTGGAGAAATAAAAGCATAATGTACAAAAGCCTACCCAAAACAATAACCTTTTGTTTGTAGATTTCTGCGTGGAATGTCAATTTCAAGTCGGTCGTTTCGCCAACGTGTCAGTTCGCCAACAACCAGTTCACCAACGTATGAAGTCGTTTTGCAAACGTCTAACTTTAAACTTTTATGTCAGTTCGCCAACGCTTATAAGTCGTTTCGCCAACGTCCAAAATACTTTGTAAATATATCTGAAATATATTTACAACTTACCAAAAGAAGATATCCAAGACGAATGGTTCATTTTGGCGTGTAAATGTCTGTTTCACTCGCCTCAATCTCTCTCGCTCCCACGCCATTTTGATACGCTGGTTGAGGTTGTATTTCAAAACCTTCTCAACAATCCACAGATTGTATTTGTCGAGTATGAACCAGCTGTAATACCTTTTTATTAAACATTTGCATAGTTGGTAATTTGCGTAGTTAAAGAGCCATTGAGTTGAGATGTTTGTTTGATGACACGCTTAGAAACGTTCACTTGTTTCTCGCACATAGCAGCAAAGTCCGTTAAATGGATTGAAGGCCGTTCGCACTTGAAAACTTTTTTTAAATGGATTAGAGGCCGTTCGTACTTGAAAACTTTTTAAACCACTCACGGCTTTATTTGTAGAGTGTAAGCCAGCTATAAAACTTTTCTATTATTCATTTGCGTTAATGGGTCAAGGTGACTGTACTTGTATTGCAAACTACTGTTTATTTAAGTATCCTATATTGTGCCTTAAACAAACTAAAAAGTCACAAGTCGCACAAAACCTACACTAATTAGCATCACATTTAATTAGCATCTCTCTCCTTGTGTGAAGGAGGTGTGATCTTTTTTAATAAGCTTATTTGCATTAACCAATCAGAACCATACATTATATCACACTTACCTTCTCTGATCCGAGTCAAGAGCGGGACGAAAAGAAGGAAGACCAGTTTGTTTGACAGCCATGCCTTCACCTATAACGTGCATTCCCGGTGACCATATGCGACGTATTGGCAGTGTACGGTTCATCCGAAAGGCAATCCGTGCAAGGCGTCAGTGACAGAAAGAGACGGGGTTTTCAGGCCTGGCCTGCATAATCACAACCATACAGTGGAGGCAGGGGCAGCAACCGCAGCCAAGATAGTCTCTCGGGTGAAGAGTAAGGCGTTGGAGGAGAAGTTCAAATCAGTGTCAGAAATAGTGGATGAGGTGCGAGCGTACAGAGCGGACTACCTCTGTACTTGTTGATTGAACTACTGGACAGAGGGGCCAGACTTACAGCCATAACCATCAGGCTTCTGTCGGAGAAGAAACTGAAGCGGGTCTAGCGAAAACAGTATCGGAATCTGCAGGCGAGGCTATTCGATTGCTGGGAGAAGTATGAAAGGAAAGAGAAGACCACCGCACAGTTCATATCTTAACGGCCCGAGTCGTGGGAATTGAAGACGTCAGTCACCCACAACCACAAAACGGCTCCTTTAGGAGCCACCTAGTTTGCAAAAGGAAATAATCAACAAGAAACTATCAATCAAGAAACCTAATAAAATTTGAGGGGGGAATGGGGCAAATTGAAAGGTTCAATAACAAATATGGCAGTCCATAATGTACCAGTCAATTCCAAATCCGCCCATCCCCCACCCCCTGGGCAATCCCCAGACATTTGACTCGCGTTAAGCTCCATACAGTGGGGAATTTGACCCAAATGAGGCCCGCCTGGTGGGGCATTTGACTTTCCTGTCGAAATGTCTGTCAGCGGTCGGAAACAAAAGGATTTCGCAATTCTTTGATTCGGCACTTAAGCTGCATTGACGGATCATTGCTCTTGTCGATTCCACGTGGGTTTTTCTGTTGTTGTCGTTTTAAAAAGTTATATCATGAAATATGCCTTTGTTTACAGCGTGGAGCGAAGACAAGCTGAGGAAGAAATTCGTAGTGGCTGAAAATTTTGCAGAACTTGTCTCCAAAGGTAAGCGATTCTGTTTATTTCCAAAGGTAAGCGATTCTGTTTTCCCTGGAGGGTGTGGGATTTGACCTTCTTTGAAGCTCTAACGGGTGGGGCATTTGACCGTCTAAACTGGCAGCATAGCCGGGAATTTGACCAAAATTTTTCAAAAAAGTCAAATACCCCGGGGTTTGCCCGGGGGGGCGGTTTTGGAATTGACCGGTACATAACGTAAGATCCCTCTCAGGAAGTGAATTGCAAGTTATCTAATTGGCAATTATTTTCAACAAAAAAAGGTATTTTGGACGTTGCCGAAACGACTTATAAGCGTTGGCGAACTGACCTTAGACGTTGGCGAAACGACTTTATACGTTGGCGAACTGGTCGTTGGCGAACTGACACGTTGGCGAAACAACCGGTATTCACGTGAATACCTGTAAACGCAGCAAGGTAAACGAAGTTGTATCCCTTAAATTTGCCAAGCCTTTAATCGTACTGGGAAGAGTTCATAACACATTCAGAACTGCTGTTATCGAAGTTATTGTAACCGTGGACTCACGTAGCCTTGCGGCCTAAAGAGCTTCATGACAACAGAGTCTAACTGCAATTAATTTGGAACCGAACAAAATGGCGACGATGTTGTCGGGTAAACAGCTGTGAACAATGAAGAAGCACACCGGGTATTGTGTAGACTTTGCGTCGTGCTTGTTCAGAACAGTACAGGGCGTATCTATGCAAGTCCACGGAACTGTCTGAGCATCCAAAATCGAAACAGAATCTCACATTTAACGTCGGAGGCCTCAATGCGGGAATTGTTTGTGCTATCAAGCTCTCATTTCCTTCAGTATTCCGAGACCGACTTCGTGTCCTTCGTTTGCACGCAAAGCGACTACAAAAGCTCAAAACTGAAAATGTAAAATATCAAACGTCTGACCTTTTTTTTGCACCTTTCTTCCCTTCTCGGCTACTACCTCATCTGGCCGCGACATCTCCGTTTTCCTCCCTTAGCTTGGTTCGCCAAGTGACTACGCCTCTGGGCCATCGTGACGTCACCAACTTTTTCCGGGACAGTGTTTGTCTGGTTACAGAGGACAGAGCAAATGTTTAGAGCTCGGAGATATTGACGGAGAAGTCCCGACTGATAAAACGAAGATGTGTTTAACGGGGTTAAACGATAAAAATACCAATCCTCCAAATAATGCGCGAATGAAAAACCGAACTGACCTAAATCTTGGCAAGGTTATTTATGTGTGAATCATCTATTATATCCCAGATTCATAACTTTCCGGTAGCTAGATACGGGAATCGGAATAATCTAGTGGTTCCCTTAAAGGGATACACACGGCCTTCCGCGCAGGCTAAACTCCCTGCGCTCGCGAAACCCGGAAGGGTACTCCCAGAAAAAATTGCGACCGGCTACCCAAAACCCTTACCCTATTTACAACCAACATCTGCGACTTTGCTTACCCTATTTATTTCCATACCAAAATTTCGATGTCCTTATTAAGACCTTTTGTTTATCGATAATGAGGAAATATGAAGCAAGCTACTTTTTCATCGATAATGATGAAAAGAAGATTCTTCTAAAAAAATGATACGTACCCATTTCAAGACTTCAGACCAAAATGGCCGCAAAACGATACTCTAGTTAGAATATTCCTCTAGTTATGACCAGCTGAAACAATACCCTTTGGGGCCTGCATAGTTCGTATAGGAGTGTATCCCTCCCCCCGGCTTCGCTGTGAAACATAAACTGGCCTAACAAGGCCGAAACAGCTGTCCATGGCTGCCACTGCTCGGGTGATATGGCCATGCACATGCGTAAGGTACTGGCCAGACCGTGGGTTGGTGTTCGAGTTTGTCAGTCCCTTTTATTGTTTTCTCTTATACTGTTATAGGTAATTTTTGGAGTACCCATCTGGAGGTTCGGTGGCCTAATTCAGTTTTAGCGCACAGCGCGCTGGACTCCGCATCGAGCGATCCGGGTTCAAACCCCCGCCGCGCCGGGGTCACTGTTTCTTTTCTCTTTTATCTCCATTGGAAACATAAGAACTGGAGGTTGACTAGAAAATCTTTGGTTAGTTCAGTCTCCAGACTTCCTATTTTTGTATTCACCTTTCACTGATGTAAGGGAAAGTTCATTTAATATGACAAGGGGGGGAAAGAAGATTTTGAAACTCGAAGCTTGAAATTTTAGCAGCCCCCCTCGCTAGCGGTTCAATTTTTTAGGAGCCCCTCCCCCCCTTTGGTAGTAAAAATTTCAGAGCCCCTCTCCTAGCCCAACAATTTTTTCAGAGCCCCCACCCCTTCGGGTGTGTAAAAATTTTCGGATCCCCCCTCAATATCTTCATCCCACCCCCTTTTCATATTAAATGAACTTTCCCTAAAAACTGTAAATGCACGAGTGAATGAATAAAGTTACTGTTATAGCTTGTTATGTAACCCTTTACCAACGTTGGAGAGGATGTCATTAGGGCACGTCACGCAATCTCTTTACTTTAACGTTAGAGAGGAAAGATTGCGTGGCAAGGCATAAAGACATTTACTAAGAAGCTAGGGTTACTGGGTTGTGCTCTTGGACAAGACATCTTACTCTCGCAGTACCTCTTTCCACCCGGATCAAGTGGATTAATGGCTATACCGGGGAGGAACTCTGCGATCGATAGCCTGCGTAGCAACCGTTTCCTTTCCTTTCCAGGCGGAGATCGAACACGTGAGCGAAAAAGCGGGCGAGCAAAGAAGCACGCCTAACGTGAGCAAAAATTGGGGAGAAGTGGTGAGGGGTGAGCGAGAAGGGGGAGGGGGTGGGGAGAGAAGGAATGGCGTCTCCTTCGCTAGCCTCATCCCCTCCTACTGCTCCTTATTTTTCTCACTCCCTCCCAGTTTCGTT
>JAHPZR010040159.1:0-7500 GCA_019787425.1 Platygyra sinensis | reverse complement strand
TAAATACATAGTGAGAAATCTTTTCGTTTGTCCATAATTACTGTCAGATTCAATCATGTCATGGCGACGTTTCGCGCTGTGCAAAGACAAATTCGGACTCTGTTGACTTACACTGTACTGTTTAAATTTGAATGTTCCTCCTTGAATGTTGTTGGCTTTCTGATGTTAAATTTACTTCCTCGGTTTCTTGAATGGCTATTGATTCTCAAACTGAAGTTCTAGCGCTCAAGATATTTGTTAGATATATTCCATTGCTGTTTTTCCGAAAGTGAAGTAAAACGGGAACCGAAGCCATTTTATCGAGACACAAACTTCAAGCGGACGCTAATTTCAAGCCCGCGCTTCTCGGAAGCCATTAGAGTGCTTAACTCTGATTGGCTTAGTGATTCTATCATGAAC
The DNA here is from genome assembly GCA_019787425.1 of Platygyra sinensis. NCBI lineage: Eukaryota > Metazoa > Cnidaria > Anthozoa > Scleractinia > Merulinidae > Platygyra > Platygyra sinensis. The sequence goes on along the minus strand of JAHPZR010040159.1, from coordinate 7,101 downwards.
GGTGATTGGTTATATTTTTCACATGTGAAGAACGCTATACGCAAACCTGATTGGACGTATCGCTTTTTTCACCGGTGAAATATAGCACATATAGAATTCTATTTGCAAGGTTTATTGCCTAAGATTCTCGCTATATATACAATAAAATATTTTACGTGACGGGGCTAAAAATAAGGTACAAAAAAGTCTTCCCGAGGCATTAGCCTGCGAAAACAGCCGTCCTTCTTCGCTCCCGGCCCGAGTGGCGTTTCGCGCGAAGGACGTCTGCGATTCACCGCAGAAAATTCCATACTAATGACGTAAGCTTGAACTTTATAATTTTGAATAAATTATCATTTGCAGTCACGAAAGATATGTGCCAAGCCGCAAATGTCTTACATTTCTCATAAATGTACGAGTTACGCTAGCAACTTCAGACGTACAGAGTATTTTAGAAATACCGGTAACTTATGAGATCCACATGGAGGTTCAAAATCATGGTCTAGACTAAGCCGAACAAAGACACATTCAACAGACTTGCGCGTCAACACTTGCATTTGAATCATGTCGTTACATCAAGCTTGAAAAACATAAGCTCGATCAGATAGCTGAAAGAAAAGCTTCTTTCTCAGTCTGAGAATAGCGGCGTTCTGTATCCGACAGGCTTCGGCTTGCATAGCTAACTTTCTAACTTTCACGAGTGTTTCTATTTTAATAACAATTAGACTACGAGCCTGAGTTTTTTATGAGCAGATAGTCAACTCGGCTGCCCCTCGTTGACTATCGCTCGTAGAAACCGAGGGCAAGTAGTCTAATTGTTTTAGTATAAATTTACTGTAGTCTCATTGCATAAAAAGAAAAAAATGTCAAGCAACGCGTAGAAAAGAACTGTTTTATTGCGTTACACCAGGTCTCAAACATGGCGCGCGATGTGTACTGACGCATGTAAAAAAGGATCACGTGTACAATGACGCGTACAACTGTTTTCTATTTAACAAATAGATTCCATGTTGCCGTGCGGTCTGTTCAGTAATAGATCACAGATGACGTCAAAAAAAACAAAAAAGTGGCACACAAGGCGATAGTCGAGTGTCTCACTGATGTTCTTACATTTTGACGTCTTCTGTGATCTATTACCACTGAACAGACGCACGGCAACATGGAATCTATTTGTTTCAATATAATAACGAAACAAACTACCAGAGATAAAGCATTTTTTTATTTCAAAATTTTTCAACATAACGTGGAAAACCGGCCTTTGCGAACACGAAAAGAGCCATTTTCCGTAATCTATTATCTATACAAAAAGGAAGTAATCTCATTGGTCGCTTTGCGTAGCAAAGAATTGTAACTTGTCCAGGAACAATCACGCCATTGTCAAATCTGACTCGAGCAGTTCGAGCGTCTCTCCTCGTGGAATGAAAACTTAAGCGTAAGCAGAATTGATCTACGAATCTACAATGCAATAGTAGTGAGCATAAGCAAAGTATAAACACCGAATGCCGAAACAAAGAGGTGTCAAACTCTGCAAAGCGAAAAGTCAATAAACCGAAAACAGGATGGCAATGTACAGATGTCATGAACCGTATTTAGACACAATCTCACACTCTCCGGTTCTTTCCGGCTTCTGCCTTTGCTGCAAGTCCGATTTTGTTCACCGATTCAACTTGGTCTTCACTACGGCCACAAGAGTTAGACAAACCACCATGATCGTGGAGACGGTCCCCGGCATTTCCATTTATGGAAGACATCACTCGTTAAAAGAGCTGACAGATTAAACTCTTTCCAAAACCGGTGGGAAGGATTGCAAAGACGTCTTCCATTGATCATAATTTTATGCAATCCTTCTGTTCTCGCCAAGGCCTCCACTTGGATTGGGGAAAATCTTCAGCGTCTTTTTTTTCACAGATTTGAACACCGCGTCACTCGTTGAAGGGTCTCTGACCGCTACCGTATGGTATATCTCATCTGCGTCAGTAAAGCTCCAGTGTTAACAAAATCTGTCGAAATCGGACCAATCAGGAGGGTATACCAGATCCTGCTATACCCGGAACGACCTTTTGTTAAGTTTGCCCACAGGCGTTCTTTCGCTTCCTCTCACCGTGCTTTTTTTTATTTTTTCGCGGGCTGTCGTTTCGCGCTGCGCCCCAACTAACTGAAGGCCTGGAAGAAGCTAATAAACGTATGGCACGAGTTAAAACTTGATGATCCTAACAACATAATTGCTGCTGCATTGAGTAAGCCTGAAGTGAACGAACGAAGTCGGGCAGCTCTCTAATCAGAGAAGGTCTTGTTATAGGGGTCTTGAAGCAGAATCCTTACAACAGCTTTCTTCTTCGAGGAAGTTAAGAGGGTCATTTCTAATCTTTGAATTTCGATAAAGACTATTAAGGTACTCAGTCGTTTTGCTCCACACTTGGACCAACCTTTGTTTGTCCGATTGGGTTACGTAACCCTCCATTCAGAGTGTAGCAAAGTTACGTCACACAAGCTGCTCATTAGAATGAGGGAAACGATGATCTCTTCAGTTTTTCGACCTTCTTCATCAGCGTTTCATTCAGTTCACTCTGTTGTTCACAAGTGAATGTACTTGGATAAATTCACCAATTGGCTCTCTCCAAGATTTTTTCTGCTGGCATCCTACCATCACACTTTTTTTTATAACGAGCTCATTAGACTGCTGGCAGTCTGTGTGTCTCTCGAAATTCAGCAGGGATTATGAGGAGACACTATTTAGCCACTATTCAGACCAATTAATGCGCTGGTGGTTACAGAAAACCAACCCATACAGGACCGTTACCTTGATTTTCTCTCTCACCACACCTCGTGCCACCAAAGATCAGTGGTTAACACGTTACTCCTTCGCGCGAGAAACATTCCCTCCACGAGTAAAGGAAAAGGCGAGGAGGCGCGAAGAGTAAAAAGCGGTGCTTCGAGCGAGAACAATTACCCGTCTGGCTTTATCAAGGAATGCGAAAAAAAGCGCTGGCAACAAAACCATCTCAGCCTACCACGAATGGGTATGTAGTACTTCCGTACGTTAAGGGCGTCTCCGAAAGAATTGGTCGCGTGCTAAAGCAACAAAGTTTGCGAGTTTCCTACCAGCCACAGAGAACCATCAACAGTCTTTTTCCTCGACCCAAGAAGCAATATGAAACCGACCGTGCGTCTTCTGGAATAGTGTACAGAATCAATTGCAGTCAATGCGATTTTGTATACTATAGCCAGACCGGAAGAACACTGGACGCGGGTTTCTGAGCAGAAAAAGGCTGTTCTAATGTTCGACCATAACTCCAGACTTGCGTGCCATGTTCACAAGCATCATCATCATATGGATTTTGAAAACGTTGAAGTCGTCGGACATGAGGCACATTACCATCAGCGGCTTTTTCTGGAGGCTTGATGTCCGTAAAAGACCTGAACGCTGGGAATGATCACATGGTCATCCCAGAAGTCTACAAGTGCCTTGCACGCACTTAAATTCTCTCAACATCAAGCGGTTTTTTTCAACTGATGAAGGCTTAAGAGTTAGCCGAAACGTCTTACCATAATATACAAGTCAGTGACAAAAAACAACACTTTTATCAACAATGCGCTGTGGTGTTGGAACAAAAGTTCATCCGCGAGAAAGCAGTTTGATTCAGCGTCTTATTTTATATTTGAAAGCTCTTATATGTAACGGTCATTTTGCATTTTTTGCATTCATTTTCTTTTAGCCCCCGTAGAAGGTTTGTTTTTCAATCCGAATTATCGGGGCAATATATTGTACTTGTTTTAATTCATTGCTGTTTTATCTCTTTTCTTGTCTTCGCCGTGGCGGTCAGTCTACCGTTTTTTGGCATAGTATAATTAAAAGCCCTTTTGAATACCTAAATGACCGATTCCCCTGCTCTTTTACATACCTGAAGCTTGAAAAATGTACCCCTTTCGGGCGGAGCCTTCCCGTATACGCCATTATAGGGAGTAAATATTGTAACGTGACCTCTTCAGTTCTAGTAAATACTTTTGTTCTTGGGCCATCGTAATTTGATCAAAAATAAGACGCCGACAGCAGTGATAAAACATATTGAACTTGTTCATTTTGATTATGACTTGACGTTTCGTAGGTACTCTACATACATTTTCAAAAGTAACCGTTGAAATTTAAAAACAGCTATTATATATAACAAAGCGGGTGAGGGGACTGGAACCTAGATTAAGCAAATACTAACAGTAAAGTATAAACTAGTAATAACCAAAGGTTAGCAAATGCGGGCGAGGATTTTTTTTTTTGCCCATTTGAGGAATAAAAGACTTGGGGCCTATAGGGAAAGGTCGGGTAATTTTGTTTGTCCATGAGCACCCCCAGCTTTTAGTCGCTTTTTCCTCCATTTTGACAGTGACAATAGAGTGATTTGACAAAATCTGTGACACAGTAACACCAGAGCATTCCACAAGACACTAATCCCATTGTTTGCTTTCCTTAGATTTAGTAATATGCTGTAATTGTTGCTGTTTCACGGCGTAATTAAAAGCACTGTATGTTATAAAGTATGCGTATTGATCGAGTCAAAATGATTGATTTAACGCAAGTGTGATTTATTTAAAATCATAACATACAAAATATGAAATCAAACAAAGCGTACATGTTATACAATGTTCTCATGTAAACTGAAACAAAACGACAAAAATATAAAAAATTTTAGTTTTTTTCCACAATATAACATATAAAGCTAAATGGTTGTTTGTGGAATACTTTAACATTTCATTGAAGAAAAATTTAAACAAAACAACTGTATTGTTGCATATACTAAATGCTCTGTTAAAACTGAAACTATTACTGAATTATCAAATGCTACTGCATGGTTCCTGAGTTTTTGGCAGTCATATCTGTACGGTAAACGTCATAAATTTGCGACTTTGTTTAATGCGATCCACAATATAATGTCGTAACTTTGAAGTTTTCTTTGAAAAATAGTTTAACATGTGACGTGTAACTACGTGAAGTCACTCAGATTTAACGCTGAGATCGAAGGATCTCAGACCTGATCTCAGACCATGCACTTGTTAAGTCAAGGACGAACAGCTTTCGCTCCACCCTTCTATGAAATTAAAGAACGCGACCTCGCACTATGCGCTTGTCAGCTCAAGGGCAAACAATTCTGACGCTCCGCGATTGAAGTTAAGGACGAAACAGTTGCCACTCTCGATTAAGACGGAATACGGCCAGGAAATGGCATACAACGCGACAACATGAACAGCCCGAGAAAAGTCGAAATCCAAATTGACACGCTCGATTTGGATTGGTCCGGCGCAGCTGCTATGCATGACCTTCATGTGATCCAAGGTCCAAATGTTACGCGTGATGCCCGTGAGAAAATAGCATTCTTTGCATTCGTGGTGGAATAGAAGACTCAGAAGACTCAAGATTTCAGCAAAATCGCATTCTCGTCCCCAGGAGCCCACGATCCTTCTGGCCCGCGGCAGGATCGAGAGCTCTGGGAGCAACCATTTCAGGCTATGCGCCGTAGATGCAGACTGCGTGAGACTGGATGGGCAGAATTCGGTTATTTCCGTTGTTATTTCAAAATGGTTGCTCCCTCCGACCGCTGATCAAGGGGATCGAGGCTCTGGGAACGAGATTGGCAAAATCGAGTCATGGGCCAAACTATACAACTGCGGCGCATGCGTTTGTATTAGGATTGCGGGCTCCTTTTTTCGCCCGCTGTCGCCCGCAAATATATTTTGTAACTAGTAATAGTTATCACTAAAGCTGCCCCGCTTTCTTTTATTTCTGCTCATTGAAACAATAATATTGAACGTTATGTTCTAGTCAGATACTAAAAAAAAACAATTGTCTTGATATGAACTCTTTTTTATATAAGAATATATTTTGACGTGACATCTTAGCCTCGCTACGAAAAGTGGTTGTCCAGAGCACATGCACAATGTGCTGAACGCGATCCAGATCCAGGAAACCAAACACTTGTACTTGATAGGGACTTGATAGCATAATAAATTCTAAATAAAACGAAAATGCCATAAGCTATAATGGAAGAATAATACAAGAATATTTTCAGCCTAAAATCGGCAGCAAAATAAGAATATCAGTCTGGCCGGAAAAATAACATCCTTAGAAAAGAAAAGAGTAGTACGAACAAACGTATCTCGAAAGCACAAACAGAAGTGAAATGTAAACAAAAGTATCGCGGTTACAGTCGCCATATATGCAAATTAGAGTCAAGCTTTTTGTCCTCAATGAAAACGCCGCAAAACATTTACATTTGGATCCCTGCCGTAAGATTACTCAGTGAAAATAAGCCATCCAAATAAACGAGATGCCAAAGGAATATTTCAAACTTTATTCCCAGAGCTAACATTTGAGAGAACTAAACATATCTTGCAATATCAAGAGAAAAAACTGGCAAAATACAGAGGTGTCAAACTCTGCAAATTACAGCGATAACAGCGGAAGCAACACAGAAATATGACCTCTAACGGCTTTACTCTGACGAAATGTCTCCTTGAAAACACAGGATAGTGCTTAGCGAAATATTCAAAGATCCTCCGATCGTACTCATACAAAAGGGGCAAAACTTCCTAAGCGGCTACTACACGTGAATAGGAGTCGCGCAGCCTGACACCTATTGTTATCCTTGGGTAATTCTGACGATCGGAAGGTACTATACTGATTAGCTATTTAGTTCGCAAATGAAACCACACTGGCCTCGAATTTCGATCTAGTATACTTCAGGACTCTCTGAGCTGTGTTCCCCAAAATCCATCTTCAGGATCTCTGAAAGCGTTTTTCAATTTGTTGTTCCGAGGTCATAATCTCGGCCATTTCGGAAGCGAACTCATCTCGATCGCGCTGAACTAGTAATAGAGGCCGGCAAATACAAACGCTTTTTCAGGGACGCTGCTTTTAAACTCGAGAATCATAGAAACCAAGGGACAAAGCTCGCTGGCCAAAGACACCGATCCCGCAAGTCCGCGCGCCCGTTTGCTGGCCTTCCCATGAAGCGTTTGCGGGAAAAAAACGTCCCGATACCATTGCGGGCGTTGCAAGCGATCAAATCGACGATTTATTTTGCGGCTATCTACCGGACAATACCTACATTCTACTCTTCTTCTCTCTCTATT
>JAHPZR010040158.1:0-7500 GCA_019787425.1 Platygyra sinensis | reverse complement strand
ACTATAAAAAAGACAAAAAGGCATTGATGTCGGTTCCTTTTATTACACTGAAAATCTACTAAAATTTAGGCTAAAATGTCTATTGACGTTTGTCGTGTGTCATTGCTGATGTTATTAAAAAGCTGTATGTTCAGCTAGTTAGACCTCTCAAGTGTGGTCTACTCATCAAGCTTATTTAAGCGATATGGCAGAGGCTGTACAACGTCGGGCGACTAAGCTCATGGTTGGGAATAGGATTTCTTACAAAGAACGTTTGAATAAGACTGGTCTAATATAGCTATTATCTAGACGAATCTATTGACTCTTTATTTTTTACATTTAAATGTCTGCATAGTTATTATGACCTCGATATCTCTAATTATCTGCAGTTTTATAATTCTGGGCATGAACCCGGCATTTTGAGGAACACTGAACAAAATTTTAAAACTAACTATGCAAGAACAGAATTATTTAGGTCGTCTTTTTTTCCTAGAGTTGCTCGTCTTTGGAATAATTTACCTATACCTATTAAGAAGAGGGAATCACAAATCAGTGTTCAAAAAAGACCTAAGACTCTACTGTTTTGCTACTGATAGCAGAGTTTTAATGTAACTGTTATTTAATTTCAGTCAGCATTATTTTTGTAACACATAATATTTTACTATGTTCATTTTATAATACTGCCTGTCACTATGTATATTTTATTCATATTCTTGTTTTACATATATTGTTTCTGGTGTGGTGGCCTTTATCACCAGGGAAGTTCATTCCTGTTGCTAGGTCTTCCAGCAGCTATTTATTTATATGTTTGTATGTACATATATTTATCTGCTGTAAAATTATTAAGCAAAGTAAAGTACAAACCCTTTGTAACATAACACCTTCATATGCTGAAAGGCGCGAGTCACATTTCGCGTAATTAAAGTCGGTTGTTATGTGACAGTAGATGACGGCAGTAACTATATCACGTTTCACGAGCTGAACGTTTGCGATTAAAGATTAAAAAGATAACAAACGCGCAGTCGTACAGTGTGAGTAACCGTGAGTTTTAAAGCACGGTACCATATCGGAAACCCGAACGCTATAAAGAAGCTAACCATTAAAGTGCACCTAACCCCAAAAAGTTTTTTTCGCTAAAACAATAAAGCTTATTTTGTGGAGTAATTAGCCGCAAAAATTTTTCGATTTGGTTAAATCCTCGAATTTCTGTGCCCCCTTGAAACCGAGTTTCGTATGGTTCACGACCGAACATAAGGAGTCTGGGGAGAGTAAGGCCGTGACGTCACTTCGAGAACGAAAGCTTCGGCTGTCCCAGTCGGGCCTTTTACTCTGTGTGAGCGTGGAAGCCTTTTTGCCGCACAAGTTTTTCGCTGGGGGCTCCACAGTCGACAGATTTCTGTTTTTATCAACAATATCTTCTACTTCGTCGGATTCTGAAATGACCTTTGCCTCAGAAGACTCCGAAATTTATTATATCGCTGAAGAGAATGACGACTCGCACTTGTAAACAAAGCAAAGTGAATAGTTAAATGATGACGGCCGAGCTGATTTATATGCTGATAACTCTCTGGCCAACGAAGAATGGATAGACAAAATGAGGTGGATGCTGACAAAGAACTCGAACGAGCTCTGATGGACAGACCCGAAGGCAATGATATGTAGAAGTCAAAGAGACTGTAGCGTGTGGTGCGTATATTTACTAAATTCGCACATTCTTCGATCTTGCCTTAACATACTTTCGTATAAATAAAAGTCAAGTCCGTTAACTTTCTCAAATTATTTTAACTTCACTCGTTCAACGTAGACCAAAATGATTATCCCATGACACAATGCTTGTGTTCTTTTCCTGCGAGTGTGGAAATTGTAGCGTCGCTTCCCTTCAAAACATCAGCGAATGTTATTGTTGTTATTATTATATTAGAGTGAGTTAGAAGGTTGTCAAGACTCAAAGAAGAGTGATCTTGTTCTTGAAGATATTGGTGCTGATGTTACCTTAAAGTGTGTTACTGAATATCCAGGAATTAAACCTGTATGGCTTCAGAAATGGAGTTTTAAGATTAGTAGTGGGCAAATACAAAACTATCTGTCGGCTGTGCCGACTGACTGCTGTTGTTTCTCAGATCAGATGCAACAACGGCTTCATGAATCGATGGACGGTTATTCCAAATTCGTCTCGCTTAAGTCACTGAGTCAGCAAAATCCCTTCCTCTCTCTGAAAATCCAGGCATCGAGCGAGATCATCTGGTTTGAAATACTCTATGGAACAGATCACCGAACTCTTAGACGGCTATCACTTTGCACGAATCGAGCCATCACTTTGTACGTTTCTTCTCTTCAGGACATCTCTCCATAAAACGTATGGCATAAAGCGGAGTACCTCCTGTAAGTTTGTTGTGTTGCTACATCACACTACAGCGCACCTGGCTAGCATTTTTTTCGAACAACTTTTCCAGCCTTTCCCACAGAAACAAGTAAATATGCGAATCTCAGAATCATCGTGTTCTCGATCTGACGTCACATCCGGCCCTCGACCCATTCTCCGTTAAACTCGGTCGTGGACCAAAATGGCGGCAATTTCACGTACTTTGACGAGCCATAGAAAATCAAAGATTTAACCAAATCGAAAAATTTTTGCGGCTAGTTACTCCACAAAATAAGCTTTATTGTTTTAGCGAAAAAAAGGTTTGGGGTTAGGTGCACTTTAACCCCTTACATTAACCCTAACCCTAATCAGTATTCTCAGTGCTTAGGCCTATAATCAGTATTCACTTTGTGTACGCATCACAAGGTATCCAAGGGCGGTTTGAGATATGGAAACAAATCCTAACCATCTTTTAAATTGTTTCCGGGTAATGTTTTCTCGCAAAACGTTGTTGCTAAATATTACGTAATGTTTTTGTGTGCGCAAAAGAGTTAAAAAAGCGCGGTTTTAAATTTTTTTAAAAATTCTTGTTTAGTTTTGTCGGTGAGCAGACCCAAACTCACACTCGGCCAATTGTTTTCACCGGATGATGTCATCATCAGCCAATTACAGGCCATTTCTCAGCTCTTTTCGTCATATCCCCCCGCAGGAGCATTTTGTCAAGTTAGCAAATTAACTATTTAGACAGAACATGGCCGGAAACATGGAACATGTGAGAAATGTTTATTTGGCCAAAATTGGGCCAAACTCCGTTGGAGATGCACATCAAGACATTTGCAAGGATAAAGAATGTAACTTAGGACCAGTTGCTGGCTACTAAGGCTGAAATTATCCAGAGTTAAACTGTATTTTCGTTTTGCGTGCGAAACAGAAGATTTTGTAATGTGGAATTTTCGTTTCTGTTCACTTTCGAAGAGAATATTCAATGCGCTATAAAGGTATTGCGGCTGGCCATGGAATACGATGACGGTGATAAATGTAAGATCGTGTTTACTTCGCCAGAAGCAATGGTGGAATTTTCTGAGAAAAAAAGTTAAAACTTAGCCTTAGCGCTTGTAAATTTATATTCGTTTCAAAGGTCAAGGTATTTTTTTCCTTAGACGTAAACAAACCTCTCCGATTACAACACGCTATGCAAAGAATATTATCATTGAATCACGCAACTTGTACTGTTCACTTTCGCTGTGGAATCGATCACGTAACTTATGATCTGTTGACTCGTCAATATACTAAAAATACAGAGCTTTGTAGTGTGCGCTGTGGAGATGAATTTGGCTTTGAATTTTACTGGAACGGAGCGCTTAACCCTGTACTATGGTTCTGTGGAGGAATTGGAGCGGCTGGCATCTTTTTTCGCTTCAAGAAGGAGTGACTTTAAAACCGAGTATGTAGCTTCTACTCTTCTCACGAGAGGAAACTCAGAAAATGATAAATCGCTTATAAGGTTTCAAACCGCGCTGAAACGCAAGATGACTATGAAAAAGACAACAAGCCTTTGAGGTCAGTTACTTTTATTACACTGAAAATTTTTACTAAAATTTGGGCTAAAATGTCTATTGACGTTTGGCGAGTGTCATTGCTGATGTTATTAAAAAGCTGTATGTTCACCTCGTTAGACCTCTCAAGTGTGGTCTACTCATCAAGCTTATTTAAGCGATATGGCAGAGGCTGTACAACGTCGGGCGACTAAGCTCATGGTTGGGAATAGGATTTCTTACAAAGAACGTTTGAATAAGACTGGTCTATTGTAGCTATCTTCTAGACGAATCTATTTACTCTTCATTTTTTTTTATTCAAATGCCTGCATAGTTATTATGGCCTCGATATCCCTAATTATCTGCAGTTTTATAATTCTGAGCATGAACCCGATATTTTGAGGAACACTGAACTAACTTTTAAAACTAACTATGCAAGAACAGAATTATTTAGGTCGTCTTTTTTTCCTAGAGTTGCTCGTCTTTCGAAAAATTTACCTATATCTATTCGGAAGAGGGAATCACAAATCAATGTTCAAAAAAGACCTAAGACTATACTGTTTTGCTACTGATAGCAGAGATTTAATGCAATTGTCATTTAATTTCAGTCAGCATTATTTTTGTAACACATAATATTTTACTATATTCGTTTTATAATACTGCCTGTCATTATGGATATTTTATTCATGTTCTTGTTTTACATATATTGTTTCTGGTGGCCTTTATCACCAGGGAAGTTCATTCCTGTTGCTAGGTCTTCCAGCAGCTATTTATTTATATGTTTGTATGTACATATGTACTTAAAAGTAAAGTAAAGTACAAACCCTTTGTAACATAACACCTTCATTTGCTGAAAGGGGAGAGTCACATTTCGCGTAATTAAAGTCGGTTGTTATGTGACAGTAGATGATGGCAGTAACTATATCACGTTTCACGAGCTGAACGTTTGCGATTAAAGATTAAAAAGATAACAAACGCGCAGTCGTACAGTGTGAGTAACCGTGAGTTTTAAAGCGTGGTACCATATCGGAAACCCGAACGCTATAAAGAAGCTAACCATTAACCCCTTACATTAACCCTAACCCTAATCAGTATTTTCAGTGCTTAGGCCTATAATCAGTATTTACTTTGTATACACATCACAAGGTATCCAAGGGCGGTTTGAGATATGGAAAAAAGTCCTAACCATCTTTTAAATTGTTTCCAGGTAATGTTTTCTCGCAAAAAGGCGTTGCTTAATATTAGGTAATGTTTTTGTGAGCGCAAAAGAATTAAAAAAGCGCGGTTTTAAGTTTTTTTTAAACTTCTTGTTAGATGTTTAAATGCTCCTTGAAAATCATTTTGCGTTAACTCGCCGTTCGAACTACTTGCGTTTTTAATGCCCGTTGTGACATTCTGAAAACTCATCCGCAGTCACGCTGTTACTCCACGCTGATTGGATGATGCTAAGAAATGCATCCAATCAGGGTGAGCAAACAGCGTGACACCCTAGCATACGAATTCCCGGCCGCAGATGCTGGTCGCTTCGAGCATTTCTCGAAAATTATTTGGTGTTTCGCACTTGGATTTTAAATGGATCTTCGACTGAATGCTACGAGAAGAAGCATCAACCTTTCAGTTTATCTGGTGTTCGATTTGGAAGCCGGGCGATTCAAATTTATCAGTGAAAATCTGCTTGGTGCTGGAGCCGTCAAAAATGATCTTTCCACCCTTGACTCTTTCTCATAACGTGTAGTAACAGACAATGCAAAATCCACAAAATCGCTCAAATTTGCCATTTTGAGCCCCAAAAAGTGTTGTAACGAGTAAACAGTTTAAGTGGAAAGCATAATAATTTTAAATTCTACGAAAAACGCAACTAGGAGAATATTTTTTTCCCTCAACACTTTCAAAGCAGGTGTGCTAAGATTATTCGAACCATTTGAGAACAGCAAGGGGTTTCCAAAGTGTTTCCACGTTTCCACAAGGGTCTCAAAGCGTTTCCAAGTTCCAGGAATTGATTCAAATATTCTGAGAAACAAATCGGCTTTAATCATCGCGCGCGAAAACGTGCCCTACACGAAACAGGATTCTTATGAATCGAAAGAGCCTCGATTTCGATTACTTGAAATCGAGGCAAATGCGGTGATATACATACATCCAAAATACATCTCAAATTAGCCTAGCTTCTGGCGCAGGCAATCCAGACTGGTCACGAACGCGACCGAAATTAGTCTGCTGCGAAGCCTGGTGGCTTCGCAGCAATAATACTGAAAAAAAATACAATAATGAACAACTGCTGTTGACCTCCCGAGCCAGAGAACGACAGCTTTCATAAACAAAACTTTGATTACTTAAGATTTCAGGTCTATCAAACAATAAATAGGGCGAAAGTAAACGTATCAATGTCTGATATCAACGTCTGATAACGAATGCTGCGAAATACAATAAACAAAAACTCCTGTTGACCACCTTGGAGGTATTCATGGCGAACCAGAGAATGACAGCTTACACAGACTCAATGTTGCACAATGACCTCTGTGGCTCGTATTCTTGTACACACTTGATGGTGTCTATGTATGTATCTATACATAGCGCTGCCTTGTCCAATACAACATAATCACATTCATCTGCTACCACGTTAATTGATACCAAACAAACATGCCTACACAACATGCGAATATAATATACGCATAAAAGCGACAAAATTAGTGAAACAAGGAGAAAAATAGCAGCGGATAATGTACTCAGTTTGAGCAAAAACATAGCGAATGTAATCTTAGTAATCAAGATAGACGTTACATAACTAGACCTAAGCTTTTGAAAATTAACCTTACATTTATCCTCACTCTAGATCTAATGAAAGCCACTTTCGCAGTCCAACATGGCATCAATGTTGTCGTTCCCTAGAGTTTGAATAAGACACACCTTGTCTTTATCAGTAAATGTTGTTCTGTCGTCCGCAGCAACATTCTGTCCACATTTTCTGTTCACTGAAAATTCATTTGAATTCTGGTATGATTCTGGTAAGACCTTCGCTAAATCCGCTAAATCATTTGATTCTTTTGCTATTTTGAGTTCGCGGAACGACCCGTTTCGAATATATGCTCATCGGTTACACACGCCATCTTTTTGAGTGGATCTACCGCGAATCGACATCGTAGAAGGTTGAGCCTTTATGAAGGGTCTGCGGTATTCCCCATTGCACGTGACTGAGTTTTGTGGAGAAATGCAGGGTAAATTTAAAGTCGGTCTCGCCCGACTAATAAAAAGCCACATACATGGAGGGAATCTATGATAGTAGTTTAACATTTGGTGCAAGTCTCAAGTGGCAGTGTTTAATTGGACTTGAGATATAGGGTTTTGAATTTTTCAATTTTTTACATATTTTTTACTTAAAAATTGAGTTCTCAGGCATTAAGAAACATTTAGTGTTACCATGGCAACAATTAAGTTATGACCTCAATGATTGACATTTTTGAACATCCCTCATGGGGACCTACTTCCATGTAAATTTGAGTGGGGGGGTCAAAATTTTTCATTTCCCACTTTGTTTGATTTTTACAGAGAATTGCTCTTAAGTGTCATTGTCAGAGAAAACCGGGCAGAACCAAAAGATCGAGGTCGGCCGTTTACCTTCATCTT
>JAHPZR010040156.1:0-21779 GCA_019787425.1 Platygyra sinensis | reverse complement strand
TGTTCCTGGCCAGGAAACTCTACTAACACTGTCCCGGCACTCCACCCCAGTGCATAAATGTGGGTACCAGCAAATTTAATGCTGGGGGTAACCCCCGCAATGGACTAGCATCCCATCCAGGGAGGAGTACATAGTAAAAAATTCTTAGTCATTGTACTACTGAAACTGGAGGTAAAAACTAACGTGATGAGCCACCGGGCTCTTTGTAGACTTTGCCTTTTATATTTACCTACTTGCAGGTCAAAGTACTTTGATAAACAGCATGAGGATTTGATGAAGATTTATAAGTGGTACAAGGCAAACAAGAAGCTGATCACATCACCCCCAGTGAGTACAATCCATTAATCATTGACTCCTTCTCATTGTAATCTGTATGCATCCATTGGCAGGACCGAAGTAACTAAGGGAGCGTTCGTTTGGGATATTCCGGAATAAGAATATATTCCGGAATACATTCCAGCTATTATGCTCCTGGGAGCAGAATAGTCGGAATGGAAATCCATGTATTCCGGAATGAGAATAGTTCCCAAACAAACGCTTACTCGTATTATTCCAATTATTCTTATTCCGGATTGATCCCAAACGAACGCTCCCTAAGACTTTGAACTGTCATTGTTCTTTTCAAATGCCAGAAAATGCCAATTCCAAACTCTGCAAAGAGTGAAAGCAACTCTGACGGTCATGACAGCTTTGACGAGGATGAGGAAGAGGAAGAATTGATGGAGCTCACTAAAGTTCCCAAATTACACCTGAGGCCTAAAACAGCACCTTCCATTGAGGGCCGGAGAGGTGTCAGATATGTGACTTGGAATGAGGCCCAACAGCAGAATGGACCTAAAAGGCCCTCTTCAGCCTCAAACCAACTAAACATCAAAGAGATCTTTGGAATAGGGTTAGGAATTTTCTAAACATAATGACACTCTGTTTTGCGTAAACACAAATATATTATTTTTTCATGTTTTGCTACTTGGCTGTGGCTGAACAAAAATAAATACTGTCTAGTTTATTTCAACATGATCTCTTCTAGGATTCCCTGACAAGGAGCCTTCATATAAGCCCCTATGGACCCCATCCAAGTGATGGCTCTTTTATGGACTATGATAATGTGCCTGGTGGATACATATATAGGCCTGGTACTGCACCACCTGTATTCCGGAATCATAAGGTTGGTCACCTGACTTATTCAATTTGGCGATACTGGGTAAATTTCAAGGGGGAGGGGGTGTACTAAATGTTTGATACATTTTTGGTTGAATAGGCCATTTCCAAGTTATAAGTGCCTCTATTTCAAAATGAGTCCTCATGCTAAAGTTTTCTTATGAAAATTGGTTATTATTTGTGTGAATGAACCAGTAGTTGGGACACATTTCCATATGAATGGTTCGCATGAAGACTCATTTTAAAACAGTGGCAAAAGAAAACTCAAAAATGGTCTAACGGCACATCTCTATCTTTGTCTACTCATCTGGGGTCAGGAACGGGTAAAATTCATCATATCTGCAGAGGTTCCATGATAAGTATTTCCAGCAGTAGGGCCCAGAGAGGGGGGGGGGGTCCTTAACAAAGTTTAATATGGGGGGGCTCCGCTCCGAGGTCCAACCCCTTACCCTTTTATATACCATTTTGGCAGAAAAGGTACCCCTTTTATATACCTTTTATTGAGAAAAGGTACCCTTTTCACATACCTTCTTTAGAATGCTGCACCCCCTTTCTAAGCCCTTGTAATGAAGTTAATGAACAATATTATGGGAAAATATCAAGCATTACCAGAAGAGCAGAAGAAATGGTAAGCAAACAGTCAACAAACCCGGCCATCAGTGAAACCTGTCATTGAGTTCTATGAGAGTTCTCTTATTGTTATTTGTTTGTGTATAGGGAAGAGTGAGTCCAGAAAAGCTGAAGTCATTCATCCTGAGACCAGCTAATAGCAGTCCTGCTCCATACTCGTCACCAGTTATATCACCCCTGACTTCACCAAGGGACTCCCCCGTGCCCACCAGGTCAGACCTGTTTACAAGTTACCAACTCAATCTTGGCTTACTTTGTCTCAAATTTCAAATTAAAAAAATTAAGAAAAAATGTTTTTTGGCACAAGAAACATAAACTGACGAAGGGGTCAATTAGTACCCAGTACGACGAGGAATGGTTTAACTAGCTTTGTTTTAGTGTCCCCAATTAGTACTTTAATGTACTAGAATCCTTTAGCTTTTATGACACTTAAATAAAGGTTTCATCATCATCAACAACCAATGAAGACAACTGATGAAATGCCTCCAGAGAACAATTTTTTTTGGCTAATAAACTGTCCCCTCTTACTGGCAACTTTCTTTGCTTTTATATAACGTCTCCTTTCTATGTTTTATCGTTATCAGCTTCAATAATTACTTATTAATAATTTGTCCGTTCATCTGTTGATTGCTGTAGAACGAAGTCTCCATTGTCAGCACACTTCACTCCAGACATTGTAAAAGAACCATCCGTGAAATTAGCTTCGGGAGTTGTGAAAGACAGAAATAGTTATTCTACGATAGAGGAGACTGAAATGAACAGTGAAAGTGATAATGGCGGAAATAAGGAGAAAACCAATTCTGCAGTAAATGGAACAGAAACGGGGAAAAAGTTGACACAGCAACGCGCACACACCATACCCAAAGATGCCACATCCTCACAGCTGGAGGAGATTCTGAAACATCAGAAAAAAGAGGAAGAACTTTTAGAAGAGCAACATGAATTGTTACAGAAAAAACTGCTTCATGACTACGATCATTACATCAAAGATCTGAGTTCAGAGCAAGAAAAGCAAGTTGATTTAGAAATTGTTAATGGAGACTTGAATGCAAAGAGAGCTCTCCCAGCACAGGATAGTAAAAAAACTGTACAACCTGCCCCAGTTGGAACTTATGATTTATCTGCACCTGAAGTAATACCTAGTTATTCTATTATGTACTCTGGAACAAATACTGGTAAGGGTTTTATTGTTGTCGCTTCTTAGCCTTAGGCACAGGGATATGTTTCCCTGTAGGCCGTGTCTACACTCTACTGGAGGAATTTGAAAACAGATGTTTCACTCTGAAAACGCGTCAAATGTTTTCCGTCCACACTACGCCAGAGGAATTTAAAAACGCAACAATCACTGGTCATTTTGAATTTGTGTTAAAGGAAACTCGGTCAGGGAAATCGCTATTCTGGTTTTCTAATTAAATGTATATTTCAGCCGCATTTCAAGCAAAATCATTTTGTATAATCACTGTTCACGGCTTGCTAGCAAAATGGCATTAACGAGGGGAAAAACATTTCACTTTTCACGTAGAAAAAAATAACGTCATATACGAATCTAGAAAATACCCTTAACCACTCTCATAATGATTGTTTCACGCGACGTGCGTACATACAGTCGCCTGTTTTATCGATTTCTTTTCAGCAAACGGCCACAGTAGGACTTTGTCCGAAAACGGTCACCAGTGGTCCAGAACAAGTCCTGCCAGACACCTAAGACATGCCACAGTACCGCAAAACAAGTAGGTTGAAAATCAGAGACGATGATTGTCAAAACCGCGAAGCGCGAGAACAAGCAAAGTATCTCTCTATTCCTCCCCATGCCCCAACCAAACTTGCGCGCGACTTTCAGAACCAACAGGCTCGATTACCAGCTATTGTTCGGGAAAGGAGCCCGCGCTCGCTTTTCTCCCCCACCCACCCCCACTAAGGAGAGGAAGAAGAGGGAGACACATAGAGCGGACTCGAGAGAGTGGTCCAAATCGAGCCTACAGAACCAACGTCATGTCATTTCCAACGGCTCTTGTAGGTTTTATAATCCTGTTAGTTTCTGGGACTAGCTTTCGGAACGGCGCGCTTTTTATTTTACGTACGACATATGTCCTCTTGTCCAGTTTGAATTGCTTAACGTAAAACATATTTTTAGTTTTCAGTCCGCAAGATGTAATCAAAGTGGACGCGGTTCTTGGAATGATCACTCCTATTGGTGTACAAATGGAGTATGACCGGGAGAGGGTTAGTGTATTTTACTTTCGTTACACTTCTTACGTTGGCGTGACGCACGTGACTCTTGCACTATTGGAGGATTGTCACGCAAGGTGTAGACCGCGAGCAGTCTCTTTTGTTCGAAGTTCCGTGGGGAAGAAAGCAACAAGTGAGCGGTCGTGAGGGTGCGAGCGTGACGTGCAAAGCCGGAAGCTTGCATCTCACGCTCGCAGTCACGATTGCGCACTCAGTTGTTTTTCGTTCTTCCCATCCAAGCAAAATCAGGGCTCGAAATTGCGACCAATACGGTCGCCAATGCGATCAACTTTTCCTCCTTGGCGACTAAAATTGTTGTTTAGTCGCCACTTTGGCGACCTGAATTTTGCATGATTTAGAAGTACAATAAAGCATTCAAGTTAAAATAAACATCTTATCTTGTCCTGCTTTGCGTTCGTCGTAAAAGAATGGGCCAAATCGCAATAAAAAAGCCACATTCCCTCCAAACTTTACGGACTTCTGTTCGCAATATCTTCTTCAATGCCATTAGAGTTTCTCTCTTGGAACCGACAAGGAGCCGCAGAATTTTGCAAAGATCGCTGGACGATAACGATTTTGAGAAGAAAAGGTAAGCTTTAGGCTCAAGGGTAATCAAGTGTTTAGATGAAGCTTGGCGAAAATTACAATTTATAGCGTTGTTTTGTTGATTGTGTGACGCGCGCTCACGGCTCAAAAGTGGTTGCCTAGCACGTGATCAAAATCTGCCCCAATCAAATTTCTTTCCAAGAAAAAATAGCCGCGTTGGGAACGAAAACGCTGTGTTTATTTCTTAAGTTTAGCAATTTTCTGAGAGCATTTTTTAGTTTCTCTGTACCAAACTTAACTTAACAACGATATATTTATTAAAACTGTAGAAATTGTACGCGAAAACTGAGAAGTCGCATACAATTTCTACAGTTTCTATCGCGAAAACGAAGCAAGCATTTTTGATGCTAAAATCCAGGTAAATCTCTGTTTTCGGCGTAATATGCAAGTTCGGCGCCGCCGCGCTAAATGAAAAGTGTTACGTTATTATAAAGAAATGGATAAGTAAGTCAAAAAATACTTATTGTATGAATGTGTCTCACGCCATGCCAGACGATATCAAACACTTTCAACAAGCGGAACCTGAAAATTGTTTTGATTATACAAACTGGCGACTGAAAATTTGCATCTCGCGACTATATTTCTCCAGTTCGTCGCCAAAGGCGACCTAACGATTTTTTTAATTTCGAGCCCTGAAAATAGAAATTTCTTGCTGTCTACACAAGGTGGGGATAGCAAAGTGTCTAACTCCTTACTGCCTGGTAACGTATCCTGTTTAGATGAAAGGTCAAAAGTTGTCGTCAGGATTTAGACAGCCGATCATTCAGGTTCCAAGTGGCAGCTTCACAAAATCAACTTCCACTGCCCCGGTCAGTGAAGAATTGTCTTCGTCATCAGTCCCCTCTCGAGATCAATCTGAAGTGGAGAGTGCTCCTCCCCAGACCTCCTCTAAGCAAGATAGCACGTCATCAGAGGATGCACCCGACAGGTAAGTGGAAGTCGCACAGAATCTTGATCATTTCAAATTTTAGAGCTATAAACCTGAATCTCGACACTAATTCCGCTAAAAATTTTGGTGTTATTGGGACTTAAATAAATCTATTGGTTTCTAAGTGAATTGAATAGCTCTTTTCGCAGTTATCAGCGGTTCCATTGACATGCAAACGAGGCGTAAGGGTCAATTCTGCTTTGTATTGACCCGTTCGCTTCGTTTGTGTGCCTTTCTAAACAAAGGAATATTTGACAGCAGGCTCAATTCCGATAACAGCTATTGTGAAAAGTGAACTAAAAGTAGTTGTGACAGTTTCAGACACGACACAGTGGAGTATTAGTATATTTGGCCATTCCGGTTCTAAACTGAAACTAAATTTGGCTCACGTGACTTTTCCCGCGCTTTATCGCTGATGTCGCGTGTTCTGAAACGAGTTCATCATCAGCTGATTTTACTGTTTTCGTAAAAATTGTTGTTAGGTCACTAAATTTTGCGAAAACTGACCAGTTTTGTGACGCACTACTGAGAATAAAAAAACTAGTAAACACGCCGATAGTTTTAACCTAGTCGTTTATCATTTTACAAGGTTACAGGCTTGGCTCGGATTAAGATCTTTTTCTATCAAGAAAATGCAAGAGTCTTTGTAAATTAGCCCTGTGTTAGGACAAACTAGTGAAACATTCAGGAAACTTTAGAAGGCTCTCCCAAAAAGAAATGTATGAATACGCTGTAGTTTTAAAATTTTTGGTAAGGCAACATCATAAACAGTAACAATACACAATTCAATCTTTTTGTTAGTTTTTCTTAGCCCTGTTGGGCAGCAGTTTCGTCTGCATTTGACTGCGGCAATAAACGCCTTTTTCTTCTGGATTTGTTTAGCGTACGTTCTAGCTGTTCAATAGGGATTCTGCTGAGTTCACGAAAGCGTTTGTGCACTTCACGCCGGATAACAGCAACAAATTTAGAAGAGACAAACTGATCATATCGAGATCTCGATTGTATTTTTGATTCTTTAATATTATAACTAACTGTGTACCTTTCTTCGCTCTGTCATTGCCACTGGCCATATTGTTACTACACATTAGCCGTCATACCTTCTCAGCCTGAAGGTTTCCAGTATAATCTTGTCCAGTCGATAAGTCCACTCTGAAAGCACAGTTCAGTCACTATAAAGTCAACCTAAAGTCTCCACTCTAAAAACTAACACCATACAAACAGCTTCCATTCATTCGTTCGGAAACGCAGCTTACACGCACAATGCTTTCTGCGTAGCGATTGTGTAATTTAGCCATTTTTCGACGTGAGAGGCACCCCCGTTCGCATTTTATGACTGAGTTTGCCTACGGCAACCAAGTAAAAAACTACAGCTCAACAGATTTCTTTATTAGATAACCTTACCCGTAGCTATCTTTAAATAAATACCATTCTTGACCAGTTGTTGTTTTCTTCATTGTAATGGAAGTGTCGTTTTTCAGAAAGTGACGTACACTCAAGAGACTTTTGTCGTGAAATCACAGAAAGAAAAGAAAGATTGCTCAATCATAATGTTATGTATCATTAAGTATGAAATGCAAACTGTGAATCACCGTACGATCTCTGACAGCAGAACAAATTCCCGAGGGGAGGGGTAATCCAGAAAAATTGGGTGGGGGTGTGCGGCCCGCTTCCCAAAAGCCTTACCCTATTTATGACCTGACCAAAAATTCCAAACCCTATTTATGGCCCGACCATTACATCAAAATCCTGTTTCAGGACCTGCGTTATAATTAGTTCTCTTGGCTTTTGTTGATTATCGTCTCGATAATGATGAAAAAGTGGCTTCTCGGCTTAGAAATATACCCATATCAAGACTACAGTACAAAAACCATACCCCGTTTATGACCAAAATGGCCAAAACCATCTAAAATTGATACCCTATTTATGGCCAAAACGGCTGAAAACCATACCCTTTGGGGCCGCACATACCTATATAGCCCGTATAAGGGAGTACCCCCCCCCCCCCCCGAGAACATATTCTACCGCTGCGCCGGAAACGAAGACAAATTACGAAGGCTGTTTCAGTTTTCTCTTTACTGTTTTTTTTTATGTAATACTAATTGTGACGTATTATATCAAACACGGAACAAGGAAGACTGTGTTACACCGAAAAGAGAGCTGAAAATACGACGCGTAATGGAGTGTTTTTGGGGAACTTCGAGGTGATTGGAAATTTCGTCAATCACTGGCTTAAGTGTTTTACATGTCTCCTCAATCAAACTAATAAGATTTAGGAGGAAATGGAGAAATAAAATTGTATAAATCTAGGCAAATAGCGTCACAGTCTTGATTCCTTTGTTTAAGCGTGATAAATTATTAACGAGTTTGAGAAAATAATAGTTCGAAAAGAATTTCGACGAGCATTGTAAAAAATTTGACAAGTGACATTTTGTTTACACAATCAAGTGTAAAAAGTCATATTTTAACATAATGCGTTGTGTTATTAGCGCTTCTACAAGTTCCTAATTAACAAGACTCTTTGAGTAAGTCATGGCAGAGCACGTACCTGTATCATTCAACAATATTACCAGGCATAAGTTACCATGGCTTGATCCATGCAACATTTATGAAAGGCGACCTGCATCATGCCCTTGTCAAAGAGTCGACGAGATTCACGAAATTCCTTCGGCCAGGTAAACGGCTTGCTTGCTTGATACGTTCGCTTTTTCGTCGCATTGTTTATCATTTGTGATTTCTTTCACATCACATGCATTCTTGCAGCGTTCCCATGCAGCCTTGGTCGTACTCTACCGACACAAAAGATAGGCTCTTTTTGCCGAATATCGCTCGCTCAAACTTCGGAAAATATCTTCGCGGAGAGAGGTATTGTGCAATTGAAGCTGTTTGATTATACATGATGGTTGTTTGTAGTGTGTGTCATTCCATACGCCTAAGCTTATTTGCAAAATTTATCTCGTTTCTATTTTTGATCATTTCATTAAACAAAAAAATCTCACGGGCTAATTTAGCTGATTTAGGTAATCCTATCTTTAACCTGCCCTTAAAACGTTCACGCCTTGACAAAACCTTAAAGATTGTTGTCAATTCTTGTGTTTACGACCAAGCGTGTATTCAGTGGATTCATATGATGGAACGAGCTGCTTGTTTTAAGTTTCAAGGTCACAAATCCATTCATGTCTCATACTTAATTTCAATTTTTCTTTGCAAAAGAAACAAACAGTTATTTTCACAACTCCACAACTGAAACTTCCACCTTCAAATTTCATTTACTTCAACCGGCGTAAGCTCTTTATTCAACTACAAGTTAAACTATTTATGTAAAAGCTAAGTACCTCGACACTAAAATTCATTCAATTTGCTTTTTTTTTTTTTCATTGTTCCCAGTGCCAAGATGCTTGCAGTCTGAGGTCGCTCGCTTAGGTCCTGTCCACAACTAAGCCAGAGAAATTTGAAAGCGCAACTTTATTTTTACGGTTTGTTCTACCGTCCACGCTAATCCATCACGAAAACGGAACTTTTCGAAACGGATTTAAGGTGATTCCTCAGAAATAAAAGTTACCGATGAATTTTTTTGAAACTTTCTCAGAATGTTCTCTACCAAGCACTGTTTCCAAATAAAAATGATAGGTCACCATTCTCGTTTAAGAGATGTGATGGGCCAATCTTACCTCATTTGTGCTTGTACTCGTGCTAATCACGCGCGCTATTCATCGGTCCGCGTTACATTTTTCGGTAGCTCGAAACATAGTTTTTAAAACTAATACTCTGCAAAAAAAATTGACAGGTAGAAAGTGTCGAGCATATAGAACAATGTCATATAAAATTTGTGGAAACATCGCACTATTTGAAACGACGTGGACGTAAAGCGTTCGTAGAGTCGTTATTTTTGCGGTCATAATTTGCATCACAGAGTAACGGTTTCGTGCCCTCTTTCACCTATATCTTTTTTTCCTTCCGATAAAATTTTTTAGTTTTCTTATAAATTAAGGAGGTCAATATGCACACTATTATTATGCAATGAAATGTATAGGTCACCATGCTCGTTTCAAAGAAAACGAACATGTATTTCGCTATCGAGCCTAGCTTGAGGGAATCACCTTAATAGATCGATCGACCTCGACCCATTTGGCTTACAACTGCGCGACCTTTCTTGTCCGAGATGGCCTGTGACGCTGACCTTTTATTATTTCTAGGCCTTCCTCGGATACAACTAATAGCAAATCCGTGGAGCTCAAATTTAAGGAACCGGAACTCGTTCCTGAGAGAACCCCCAGGGATTACACGGTTCATTTTCCTCAGGAAAAGTCTCAAGAATTGTCAAAGACCTACAAGACTTCAGGACCCGTTGTACCAGATACTGTAAGATATCAGTAAGTATTTGTAAACCTTCCAATGCCAAAATTCTTCTTAATGATCAGGGGCCCGTTTCTCGAAGCTCCCGGGAGCTTCGAGGAACGGGCCCCAGGGCCGGGTTGTTCAAGGCCCGATTAAGCTAACTCAGGGTTAGCGAGAGTTTTTATTTCAGTTTTGTAACTTTTTGGTGAGGTGTTATTATTTATATTGTTTGCCCTTCAGTTTTAGGCTGAAGTTATCTCAAACTACACCAAACATTAAAGGTGAAAAATATTTTTAAACAAGAGAACATAGTACTTCAGTTAACGTTTAACCCTGGGTAAACGTTAACCGGCTTCGAACAACACGGCCCAGCTCCTTCACTCCCAGAGTTTAGGGAAAAAAGCCTGTTGACATCAAATTCAGGTGAACTTTATAGCGTTTGCACTGCGCAGTTCTGTCTCAATATCTATTCCGTTTGGGATATGCACAGGTATCTAATCACCTTTCAACGTTTCGCGCTTTAGTTAAAGGCCACAAAGCAATATTCCCATCGTGAAATAGCTGCTCGTTCTCCGAGTGTGCGTAAAACATAATAAAAACGGAGGCTGATGATCAGGTGTTTTCATTTCCTCTAACAGGTGGACAGATGACGGTTTTGGCAACAGAACATACCTGAAAAAGCTCAAGTAAGACTAATCTCAGAACACCTCATTATGTTTGTTTCCGTTTCGCTATTGCAATGCTGTATCCGTTTGGATTTTATCGCGTGTTTCTCGTGTGTTCTAATGGATTTTATTTATGACGTGTTGTAGTCACATGGTTATGTGCTGTAATGGATTTCATCACGTGTTGTAGTCACATGTTTATAACGTGTTGTAGTCACATGGTTATGTGTTGTAATGAATTTCATCACGTGTTGTAGTCGCATGTTCACGGTTAAAGTACTTTTTAGCACCTGTTGTAGTCACATGTTTATCATGTGTTGTAGTGCATTTTATCACGTGTTGTAGTCACATGTTTATCACTAACACCAGTGTTGTATTCCCAGGGTACCGACGTCTCCTCGCGGGACGAGAAAGAAAATTCAACAGACGCAACAAGTGACAATGCCAACTGGCAGCCGCTCATTGGACAAACGCACCCTGGCATCCCTGGTGGTCGTCAGACATCTTGGCGATGCTGACAGAAGAAACATGTAAGACGTCTTTGAGTTAAAGTGGCACTGCCATGAGCATGAGTATCAAAAGAAGATACGTGACAGACATTTTCATTGATGGAAACTTAGAAATGAGGTGTTCTGAGATTAGTCTTACTTGAGCTTTTTCAGGTATGTTCTGTTGCCAAAACCGTCATCTGTCCACCTGTTAGAGGAAATGAAAACACCTGATCATCAGCCTCCGTTTTTATTATGTTTTACGCACACTCGGAGAACGAGCAGCTATTTCACGATGGGAATATTGCTTTGTGGCCTTTAACTAAAGCGCGAAACGTTGAAAGGTGATTAGATACCTGTGCATATCCCAAACGGAATAGATATTGAGACAGAACTGCGCAGTGCAAACGCTATAAAGTTCACCTGAATTTGATGTCAACAGGCTTTTTTCCCTAAACTCTGGGAGTGAAGGAGCTGGGCCGTGTTGTTCGAAGCCGGTTAACGTTTACCCAGGGTTAAACGTTAACTGAAGTACTATGTTCTCTTGTTTAAAAATATTTTTCACCTTTAATGTTTGGTGTAGTTTGAGATAACTTCAGCCTAAAACTGAAGGGCAAACAATATAAATAATAACACCTCACCAAAAAGTTACAAAACTGAAATAAAAACTCTCGCTAACCCTGAGTTAGCTTAATCGGGCCTTGAACAACCCGGCCCTGGGGCCCGTTCCTCGAAGCTCCCGGGAGCTTCGAGAAACGGGCCCCTGATCATTAAGAAGAATTTTGGCATTGGAAGGTTTACAAATACTTACTGATATCTTACAGTATCTGGTACAACGGGTCCTGAAGTCTTGTAGGTCTTTGACAATTCTTGAGACTTTTCCTGAGGAAAATGAACCGTGTAATCCCTGGGGGTTCTCTCAGGAACGAGTTCCGGTTCCTTAAATTTGAGCTCCACGGATTTGCTATTAGTTGTATCCGAGGAAGGCCTAGAAATAATAAAAGGTCAGCGTCACAGGCCATCTCGGACAAGAAAGGTCGCGCAGTTGTAAGCCAAATGGGTCGAGGTCGATCGATCTATTAAGGTGATTCCCTCAAGCTAGGCTCGATAGCGAAATACATGTTCGTTTTCTTTGAAACGAGCATGGTGACCTATACATTTCATTGCATAATAATAGTGTGCATATTGACCTCCTTAATTTATAAGAAAACTAAAAAATTTTATCGGAAGGAAAAAAAGATATAGGTGAAAGAGGGCACGAAACCGTTACTCTGTGATGCAAATTATGACCGCAAAAATAACGACTCTACGAACGCTTTACGTCCACGTCGTTTCAAATAGTGCGATGTTTCCACAAATTTTATATGACATTGTTCTATATGCTCGACACTTTCTACCTGTCAATTTTTTTTGCAGAGTATTAGTTTTAAAAACTATGTTTCGAGCTACCGAAAAATGTAACGCGGACCGATGAATAGCGCGCGTGATTAGCACGAGTACAAGCACAAATGAGGTAAGATTGGCCCATCACATCTCTTAAACGAGAATGGTGACCTATCATTTTTATTTGGAAACAGTGCTTGGTAGAGAACATTCTGAGAAAGTTTCAAAAAAATTCATCGGTAACTTTTATTTCT
This sequence comes from Platygyra sinensis, assembly GCA_019787425.1. Lineage (NCBI taxonomy): Eukaryota > Metazoa > Cnidaria > Anthozoa > Scleractinia > Merulinidae > Platygyra > Platygyra sinensis. The sequence goes on along the minus strand of JAHPZR010040156.1, from coordinate 9,103 downwards.
GAGGAATCACCTTAAATCCGTTTCGAAAAGTTCCGTTTTCGTGATGGATTAGCGTGGACGGTAGAACAAACCGTAAAAATAAAGTTGCGCTTTCAAATTTCTCTGGCTTAGTTGTGGACAGGACCTAAGCGAGCGACCTCAGACTGCAAGCATCTTGGCACTGGGAACAATGAAAAAAAAAAAAGCAAATTGAATGAATTTTAGTGTCGAGGTACTTAGCTTTTACATAAATAGTTTAACTTGTAGTTGAATAAAGAGCTTACGCCGGTTGAAGTAAATGAAATTTGAAGGTGGAAGTTTCAGTTGTGGAGTTGTGAAAATAACTGTTTGTTTCTTTTGCAAAGAAAAATTGAAATTAAGTATGAGACATGAATGGATTTGTGACCTTGAAACTTAAAACAAGCAGCTCGTTCCATCATATGAATCCACTGAATACACGCTTGGTCGTAAACACAAGAATTGACAACAATCTTTAAGGTTTTGTCAAGGCGTGAACGTTTTAAGGGCAGGTTAAAGATAGGATTACCTAAATCAGCTAAATTAGCCCGTGAGATTTTTTTGTTTAATGAAAATGATCAAAAATAGAAACGAGATAAATTTTGCAAATAAGCTTAGGCGTATGGAATGACACACACTACAAACAACCATCATGTATAATCAAACAGCTTCAATTGCACAATACCTCTCTCCGCGAAGATATTTTCCGAAGTTTGAGCGAGCGATATTCGGCAAAAAGAGCCTATCTTTTGTGTCGGTAGAGTACGACCAAGGCTGCATGGGAACGCTGCAAGAATGCATGTGATGTGAAAGAAATCACAAATGATAAACAATGCGACGAAAAAGCGAACGTATCAAGCAAGCAAGCCGTTTACCTGGCCGAAGGAATTTCGTGAATCTCGTCGACTCTTTGACAAGGGCATGATGCAGGTCGCCTTTCATAAATGTTGCATGGATCAAGCCATGGTAACTTATGCCTGGTAATATTGTTGAATGATACAGGTACGTGCTCTGCCATGACTTACTCAAAGAGTCTTGTTAATTAGGAACTTGTAGAAGCGCTAATAAACACAACGCATTATGTTAAAATATGACTTTTTACACTTGATTGTGTAAACAAAATGTCACTTGTCAAATTTTTTACAATGCTCGTCGAAATTCTTTTCGAACTATTATTTTCTCAAACTCGTTAATAATTTATCACGCTTAAACAAAGGAATCAAGACTGTGACGCTATTTGCCTAGATTTATACAATTTTATTTCTCCATTTCCTCCTAAATCTTATTAGTTTGATTGAGGAGACATGTAAAACACTTAAGCCAGTGATTGACGAAATTTCCAATCACCTCGAAGTTCCCCAAAAACACTCCATTACGCGTCGTATTTTCAGCTCTCTTTTCGGTGTAACACAGTCTTCCTTGTTCCGTGTTTGATATAATACGTCACAATTAGTATTACATAAAAAAAAACAGTAAAGAGAAAACTGAAACAGCCTTCGTAATTTGTCTTCGTTTCCGGCGCAGCGGTAGAATATGTTCTCGGGGGGGGGGGGGGGTACTCCCTTATACGGGCTATATAGGTATGTGCGGCCCCAAAGGGTATGGTTTTCAGCCGTTTTGGCCATAAATAGGGTATCAATTTTAGATGGTTTTGGCCATTTTGGTCATAAACGGGGTATGGTTTTTGTACTGTAGTCTTGATATGGGTATATTTCTAAGCCGAGAAGCCACTTTTTCATCATTATCGAGACGATAATCAACAAAAGCCAAGAGAACTAATTATAACGCAGGTCTGAAACAGGATTTTGATGTAATGGTCGGGCCATAAATAGGGTTTGGAATTTTTGGTCAGGTCATAAATAGGGTAAGGCTTTTGGGAAGCGGGCCGCACACCCCCACCCAATTTTTCTGGATTACCCCTCCCCTCGGGAATTTGTTCTGCTGTCAGAGATCGTACGGTGATTCACAGTTTGCATTTCATACTTAATGATACATAACATTATGATTGAGCAATCTTTCTTTTCTTTCTGTGATTTCACGACAAAAGTCTCTTGAGTGTACGTCACTTTCTGAAAAACGACACTTCCATTACAATGAAGAAAACAACAACTGGTCAAGAATGGTATTTATTTAAAGATAGCTACGGGTAAGGTTATCTAATAAAGAAATCTGTTGAGCTGTAGTTTTTTACTTGGTTGCCGTAGGCAAACTCAGTCATAAAATGCGAACGGGGGTGCCTCTCACGTCGAAAAATGGCTAAATTACACAATCGCTACGCAGAAAGCATTGTGCGTGTAAGCTGCGTTTCCGAACGAATGAATGGAAGCTGTTTGTATGGTGTTAGTTTTTAGAGTGGAGACTTTAGGTTGACTTTATAGTGACTGAACTGTGCTTTCAGAGTGGACTTATCGACTGGACAAGATTATACTGGAAACCTTCAGGCTGAGAAGGTATGACGGCTAATGTGTAGTAACAATATGGCCAGTGGCAATGACAGAGCGAAGAAAGGTACACAGTTAGTTATAATATTAAAGAATCAAAAATACAATCGAGATCTCGATATGATCAGTTTGTCTCTTCTAAATTTGTTGCTGTTATCCGGCGTGAAGTGCACAAACGCTTTCGTGAACTCAGCAGAATCCCTATTGAACAGCTAGAACGTACGCTAAACAAATCCAGAAGAAAAAGGCGTTTATTGCCGCAGTCAAATGCAGACGAAACTGCTGCCCAACAGGGCTAAGAAAAACTAACAAAAAGATTGAATTGTGTATTGTTACTGTTTATGATGTTGCCTTACCAAAAATTTTAAAACTACAGCGTATTCATACATTTCTTTTTGGGAGAGCCTTCTAAAGTTTCCTGAATGTTTCACTAGTTTGTCCTAACACAGGGCTAATTTACAAAGACTCTTGCATTTTCTTGATAGAAAAAGATCTTAATCCGAGCCAAGCCTGTAACCTTGTAAAATGATAAACGACTAGGTTAAAACTATCGGCGTGTTTACTAGTTTTTTTTATTCTCAGTAGTGCGTCACAAAACTGGTCAGTTTTCGCAAAATTTAGTGACCTAACAACAATTTTTACGAAAACAGTAAAATCAGCTGATGATGAACTCGTTTCAGAACACGCGACATCAGCGATAAAGCGCGGGAAAAGTCACGTGAGCCAAATTTAGTTTCAGTTTAGAACCGGAATGGCCAAATATACTAATACTCCACTGTGTCGTGTCTGAACTGTCACAACTACTTTTAGTTCACTTTTCACAATAGCTGTTATCGGAATTGAGCCTGCTGTCAAATATTCCTTTGTTTAGAAAGGCACACAAACGAAGCGAACGGGTCAATACAAAGCAGAATTGACCCTTACGCCTCGTTTGCATGTCAATGGAACCGCTGATAACTGCGAAAAGAGCTATTCAATTCACTTAGAAACCAATAGATTTATTTAAGTCCCAATAACACCAAAATTTTTAGCGGAATTAGTGTCGAGATTCAGGTTTATAGCTCTAAAATTTGAAATGATCAAAGATTCTGTGCGACTTCCACTTACCTGTCGGGTGCATCCTCTGATGACGTGCTATCTTGCTTAGAGGAGGTCTGGGGAGGAGCACTCTCCACTTCAGATTGATCTCGAGAGGGGACTGATGACGAAGACAATTCTTCACTGACCGGGGCAGTGGAAGTTGATTTTGTGAAGCTGCCACTTGGAACCTGAATGATCGGCTGTCTAAATCCTGACGACAACTTTTGACCTTTCATCTAAACAGGATACGTTACCAGGCAGTAAGAGTTAGACACTTTGCTATCCCCACCTTGTGTAGACAGCAAGAAATTTCTATTTTCAGGGCTCGAAATTAAAAAAATCGTTAGGTCGCCTTTTGGCGACGAACTGGAGAAATATAGTCGCGAGATGCAAATTTTCAGTCGCCAGTTTGTATAATCAAAACAATTTTCAGGTTCCGCTTGTTGAAAGTGTTTGATATCGTCTGGCATGGCGTGAGACACATTCATACAATAAGTATTTTTTGACTTACTTATCCATTTCTTTATAATAACGTAACACTTTTCATTTAGCGCGGCGGCGCCGAACTTGCATATTACGCCGAAAACAGAGATTTACCTGGATTTTAGCATCAAAATGCTTGCTTCGTTTTCGCGATAGAAACTGTAGAAATTGTATGCGACTTCTCAGTTTTCGCGTACAATTTCTACAGTTTTAATAAATATATCGTTGTTAAGTTAAGTTTGGTACAGAGAAACTAAAAAATGCTCTCAGAAAATTGCTAAACTTAAGAAATAAACACAGCGTTTTCGTTCCCAACGCGGCTATTTTTTCTTGGAAAGAAATTTGATTGGGGCAGATTTTGATCACGTGCTAGGCAACCACTTTTGAGCCGTGAGCGCGCGTCACACAATCAACAAAACAACGCTATAAATTGTAATTTTCGCCAAGCTTCATCTAAACACTTGATTACCCTTGAGCCTAAAGCTTACCTTTTCTTCTCAAAATCGTTATCGTCCAGCGATCTTTGCAAAATTCTGCGGCTCCTTGTCGGTTCCAAGAGAGAAACTCTAATGGCATTGAAGAAGATATTGCGAACAGAAGTCCGTAAAGTTTGGAGGGAATGTGGCTTTTTTATTGCGATTTGGCCCATTCTTTTACGACGAACGCAAAGCAGGACAAGATAAGATGTTTATTTTAACTTGAATGCTTTATTGTACTTCTAAATCATGCAAAATTCAGGTCGCCAAAGTGGCGACTAAACAACAATTTTAGTCGCCAAGGAGGAAAAGTTGATCGCATTGGCGACCGTATTGGTCGCAATTTCGAGCCCTGATTTTGCTTGGATGGGAAGAACGAAAAACAACTGAGTGCGCAATCGTGACTGCGAGCGTGAGATGCAAGCTTCCGGCTTTGCACGTCACGCTCGCACCCTCACGACCGCTCACTTGTTGCTTTCTTCCCCACGGAACTTCGAACAAAAGAGACTGCTCGCGGTCTACACCTTGCGTGACAATCCTCCAATAGTGCAAGAGTCACGTGCGTCACGCCAACGTAAGAAGTGTAACGAAAGTAAAATACACTAACCCTCTCCCGGTCATACTCCATTTGTACACCAATAGGAGTGATCATTCCAAGAACCGCGTCCACTTTGATTACATCTTGCGGACTGAAACTAAAAATATGTTTTACGTTAAGCAATTCAAACTGGACAAGAGGACATATGTCGTACGTAAAATAAAAAGCGCGCCGTTCCGAAAGCTAGTCCCAGAAACTAACAGGATTATAAAACCTACAAGAGCCGTTGGAAATGACATGACGTTGGTTCTGTAGGCTCGATTTGGACCACTCTCTCGAGTCCGCTCTATGTGTCTCCCTCTTCTTCCTCTCCTTAGTGGGGGTGGGTGGGGGAGAAAAGCGAGCGCGGGCTCCTTTCCCGAACAATAGCTGGTAATCGAGCCTGTTGGTTCTGAAAGTCGCGCGCAAGTTTGGTTGGGGCATGGGGAGGAATAGAGAGATACTTTGCTTGTTCTCGCGCTTCGCGGTTTTGACAATCATCGTCTCTGATTTTCAACCTACTTGTTTTGCGGTACTGTGGCATGTCTTAGGTGTCTGGCAGGACTTGTTCTGGACCACTGGTGACCGTTTTCGGACAAAGTCCTACTGTGGCCGTTTGCTGAAAAGAAATCGATAAAACAGGCGACTGTATGTACGCACGTCGCGTGAAACAATCATTATGAGAGTGGTTAAGGGTATTTTCTAGATTCGTATATGACGTTATTTTTTTCTACGTGAAAAGTGAAATGTTTTTCCCCTCGTTAATGCCATTTTGCTAGCAAGCCGTGAACAGTGATTATACAAAATGATTTTGCTTGAAATGCGGCTGAAATATACATTTAATTAGAAAACCAGAATAGCGATTTCCCTGACCGAGTTTCCTTTAACACAAATTCAAAATGACCAGTGATTGTTGCGTTTTTAAATTCCTCTGGCGTAGTGTGGACGGAAAACATTTGACGCGTTTTCAGAGTGAAACATCTGTTTTCAAATTCCTCCAGTAGAGTGTAGACACGGCCTACAGGGAAACATATCCCTGTGCCTAAGGCTAAGAAGCGACAACAATAAAACCCTTACCAGTATTTGTTCCAGAGTACATAATAGAATAACTAGGTATTACTTCAGGTGCAGATAAATCATAAGTTCCAACTGGGGCAGGTTGTACAGTTTTTTTACTATCCTGTGCTGGGAGAGCTCTCTTTGCATTCAAGTCTCCATTAACAATTTCTAAATCAACTTGCTTTTCTTGCTCTGAACTCAGATCTTTGATGTAATGATCGTAGTCATGAAGCAGTTTTTTCTGTAACAATTCATGTTGCTCTTCTAAAAGTTCTTCCTCTTTTTTCTGATGTTTCAGAATCTCCTCCAGCTGTGAGGATGTGGCATCTTTGGGTATGGTGTGTGCGCGTTGCTGTGTCAACTTTTTCCCCGTTTCTGTTCCATTTACTGCAGAATTGGTTTTCTCCTTATTTCCGCCATTATCACTTTCACTGTTCATTTCAGTCTCCTCTATCGTAGAATAACTATTTCTGTCTTTCACAACTCCCGAAGCTAATTTCACGGATGGTTCTTTTACAATGTCTGGAGTGAAGTGTGCTGACAATGGAGACTTCGTTCTACAGCAATCAACAGATGAACGGACAAATTATTAATAAGTAATTATTGAAGCTGATAACGATAAAACATAGAAAGGAGACGTTATATAAAAGCAAAGAAAGTTGCCAGTAAGAGGGGACAGTTTATTAGCCAAAAAAAATTGTTCTCTGGAGGCATTTCATCAGTTGTCTTCATTGGTTGTTGATGATGATGAAACCTTTATTTAAGTGTCATAAAAGCTAAAGGATTCTAGTACATTAAAGTACTAATTGGGGACACTAAAACAAAGCTAGTTAAACCATTCCTCGTCGTACTGGGTACTAATTGACCCCTTCGTCAGTTTATGTTTCTTGTGCCAAAAAACATTTTTTCTTAATTTTTTTAATTTGAAATTTGAGACAAAGTAAGCCAAGATTGAGTTGGTAACTTGTAAACAGGTCTGACCTGGTGGGCACGGGGGAGTCCCTTGGTGAAGTCAGGGGTGATATAACTGGTGACGAGTATGGAGCAGGACTGCTATTAGCTGGTCTCAGGATGAATGACTTCAGCTTTTCTGGACTCACTCTTCCCTATACACAAACAAATAACAATAAGAGAACTCTCATAGAACTCAATGACAGGTTTCACTGATGGCCGGGTTTGTTGACTGTTTGCTTACCATTTCTTCTGCTCTTCTGGTAATGCTTGATATTTTCCCATAATATTGTTCATTAACTTCATTACAAGGGCTTAGAAAGGGGGTGCAGCATTCTAAAGAAGGTATGTGAAAAGGGTACCTTTTCTCAATAAAAGGTATATAAAAGGGGTACCTTTTCTGCCAAAATGGTATATAAAAGGGTAAGGGGTTGGACCTCGGAGCGGAGCCCCCCCATATTAAACTTTGTTAAGGACCCCCCCCCCCTCTCTGGGCCCTACTGCTGGAAATACTTATCATGGAACCTCTGCAGATATGATGAATTTTACCCGTTCCTGACCCCAGATGAGTAGACAAAGATAGAGATGTGCCGTTAGACCATTTTTGAGTTTTCTTTTGCCACTGTTTTAAAATGAGTCTTCATGCGAACCATTCATATGGAAATGTGTCCCAACTACTGGTTCATTCACACAAATAATAACCAATTTTCATAAGAAAACTTTAGCATGAGGACTCATTTTGAAATAGAGGCACTTATAACTTGGAAATGGCCTATTCAACCAAAAATGTATCAAACATTTAGTACACCCCCTCCCCCTTGAAATTTACCCAGTATCGCCAAATTGAATAAGTCAGGTGACCAACCTTATGATTCCGGAATACAGGTGGTGCAGTACCAGGCCTATATATGTATCCACCAGGCACATTATCATAGTCCATAAAAGAGCCATCACTTGGATGGGGTCCATAGGGGCTTATATGAAGGCTCCTTGTCAGGGAATCCTAGAAGAGATCATGTTGAAATAAACTAGACAGTATTTATTTTTGTTCAGCCACAGCCAAGTAGCAAAACATGAAAAAATAATATATTTGTGTTTACGCAAAACAGAGTGTCATTATGTTTAGAAAATTCCTAACCCTATTCCAAAGATCTCTTTGATGTTTAGTTGGTTTGAGGCTGAAGAGGGCCTTTTAGGTCCATTCTGCTGTTGGGCCTCATTCCAAGTCACATATCTGACACCTCTCCGGCCCTCAATGGAAGGTGCTGTTTTAGGCCTCAGGTGTAATTTGGGAACTTTAGTGAGCTCCATCAATTCTTCCTCTTCCTCATCCTCGTCAAAGCTGTCATGACCGTCAGAGTTGCTTTCACTCTTTGCAGAGTTTGGAATTGGCATTTTCTGGCATTTGAAAAGAACAATGACAGTTCAAAGTCTTAGGGAGCGTTCGTTTGGGATCAATCCGGAATAAGAATAATTGGAATAATACGAGTAAGCGTTTGTTTGGGAACTATTCTCATTCCGGAATACATGGATTTCCATTCCGACTATTCTGCTCCCAGGAGCATAATAGCTGGAATGTATTCCGGAATATATTCTTATTCCGGAATATCCCAAACGAACGCTCCCTTAGTTACTTCGGTCCTGCCAATGGATGCATACAGATTACAATGAGAAGGAGTCAATGATTAATGGATTGTACTCACTGGGGGTGATGTGATCAGCTTCTTGTTTGCCTTGTACCACTTATAAATCTTCATCAAATCCTCATGCTGTTTATCAAAGTACTTTGACCTGCAAGTAGGTAAATATAAAAGGCAAAGTCTACAAAGAGCCCGGTGGCTCATCACGTTAGTTTTTACCTCCAGTTTCAGTAGTACAATGACTAAGAATTTTTTACTATGTACTCCTCCCTGGATGGGATGCTAGTCCATTGCGGGGGTTACCCCCAGCATTAAATTTGCTGGTACCCACATTTATGCACTGGGGTGGAGTGCGGGACAGTGTTAGTAGAGTTTCCTGGCCAGGAACATGATGAGTGT
>JAHPZR010040155.1:22500-35476 GCA_019787425.1 Platygyra sinensis | reverse complement strand
GATCATAATCTCTTGACTGAAAGTATGGAATTGGACTTTTTTCTGTTGGTTAAATGGACCAAACTACTTCACTGTAACTTTGGCTTATCACTTCCTTTTGCTAACAGTAATATTATTAATAGTAATAGTAATGGCAATGGCAATGGCAATGGCAGTGGCAGTGGCAGTGGCATATGCGTCGAACGCACTCTCATAATCTTTGATTACTACTAGTAGTACATTAGGTTCAAACGTGATGCGCGATGTGCACTAATGCATAACTGTTTCTATTTAAACAACTAGGGTATCTAAAAGATAGTAATGCTGCGGCACATTCTGTTGATAATGACATATTTTACGTAGTCATTGATCTATCTGCGCGTTCCAAGTCTTACATTATAACCTCAATTTCTTTAAGTCGTGTCAAGTTGTGGCGTGTAACTTAAAATCTGTCCTTGTATGTATCAACTTCATGCATCATGACGAATCGATGGCGAGGCGTGACAAGGGATCGAGACAATAAAGCACATACACATACACATACACAGGATACACACCTTCCCCCCCCCCCCCCCCTCCGCCCCCAACTTTACCAGAAAATCGAGAAAATGAAATTTGAAAGATGTGGAAATTGTAGGAGCAGAAATTTCACTTATAAATTCTGTAGAAGTACGCATTAAGTCTAGAGTGTTGACAGTATTGAAAATGCGTCGATCGCTAGCCTGCGAACTATTTCCGGCTATCGCTTGTCTCTGCTGGCGGCACTAGTGACAGCCGGAAATACGTCTGCGTTCGCAGGCTAGTCGATCGCCGGATATGTGAAACTGCTAAAACTTAAGTTTAAATTCATGTTTGGATGAAAAGGAATTGATCGTAGCATATATCAAATAAGCGTGTTCTACAGTTTCCGTTTGTTTTAATTATTCTACAAGTTGGAGCGAGACTGCACATCGTTTTACAGGTAAATCAAAACAAAATTTCAGTGGAATCCACGCGAAAAGACTGTATGACATCCTCGTGTTGTTCGTGGCGCAGATTTCCAAATTGTCTGCAAGAAAACAACAACGACACATTAATACATATGACGCATCGCTGGTGATCGTGACAAAAGCACATGGTGATCTTAACTGTTTGGACATGAATTGATACACATCAACCTCCTCTTTACCAAATCCAAATAAACGAAAGATGTGGAAATTGTAAGAGTAGAAAGCTGACTTATAAATTCTGAACTGATACGCACATGTCTCTAGAATCGAATGTGACAGACTCTGATAAGGACCAGCTGTGAGGACGCGTCCGTGGCGATATGTGAAAATGCTGAAGTTTTAGCTTAAATTCATGTTTGGATGGAAACAAATCGATCGCAGCAGATATAAATTAGCGTGTTTTACGGTTCTCGTTTGTTTTAATTATTCTACAAGCTTAAGTACCGGCGATTTCTCTTCATTAAGAATTTGACGAAGGGTGCGAGACTGCTAGGAAATTGACGCACTAAGTTTTAAATTATTGTGTGACAATTAATGGAATCGTTCAGATAATTCTTAATTAACGACAACAGCAAGGGTTGTGAAAGCCAAGCACGATCTCGCTCACATCGCTTTACAGTCTTTACAGGTAAATTAAAGCAAACCATAACCACTAACCTTTCTCAACTGCAATCCACGCGATAAAGGACGCCAGCACAACGGTGTCACAACCTCGTGTTGTTCGTGGTCAGGAGCAGTCGCGGCGCAATGCATTCTGGTAAAAAGTGATGAATTCGAGAATTCGTACTCCCTTTATATTCTTCTTAAATCCTGTTTATGTTGCTGCTGCGCTCGCTACGCTCGCTGCGCAGCATAGGACTACCGAGCCCGGAGTTTTCTTCGAGCAGGGATAGTTCAAACGAGGCGCAGCCGAGTCCGACTAAGTGCTCGTAGAAAAACAACGGAGGGCGAAGTAGCATACTTGTTTTATAGTATAAAGTAACCGTAGGTCGCATTGCATAAAAAGAAAAAAATGTCACGAAACGCGTTACAAAAAAAAGAACTGTTTTTTTGCGTTTCGAGACGAAGTGGAACGCAAGCCGTAAATTTTGTTGCGTTGGACTATGGAAGTGGCCTCCATCCAAGGGGCCGCTTTTCCCTCCTACAGCTTTTTTAGATGAGGTTGAAAAAGAAGTTTTCGTCCCACTGTCGAATTTTAGTTAGAAGAGAGCACGAGGAAGTATTTTTGTTAGGCTGAAATTGCAGTAAACTACGGTACAAGTAAAAAACGTCCCCAAGCGGGGAGAGAAGGGTAACAAGATACGAGGTATTCCTCTTTTAGCAGGCTTCCTTCTCTTAGGATGTCAACACGTTGAGATAAAATTGTGGGTTAATACATGTATAGGATGTAATTATCATCTGAAGAGGATACAACGGGAAATGAGAAACACCTTCTAAAGCGACTAAATAAGCGGGTTAGGAAACTTATTGATAACTCAATTACTTGTCGTCTCTCAGTTTTGCACGGATATGCCGCTACGGGAAAATTTTAGTGGTAAACCAATAAAGACCATAGGGTGGTTTCTGTCTCGGAACTATCGGTCCGGATTTAGTTGCCCCCTTGGAAAATGTTGATGTTCTTAAAACTAGCATATTTGCCCTCGAAGCTTCGCTTCTCGGGGCAAATGTTTGTTTTTGCAGCGAGTGTCCTTTGATTTTATGAGAAAGTGCACAAAATTCAGTCTTTTAAACTGAACCATGTTAAAATGTTAGAGTTTCTTTCAGGAAGTTGCTCTTCCGCCCTTGAACTAAAAATGTACCTGTTTGCGATATGCCTAAAACTAAAGCATACATGTACACACCCTTTTTTTAAAGAGAATATTTATATTTTTCCTTCTAAGGCCGAATATTCCTATATCTTCAACCGATTATAGGCTGAAAATATTCGTGAGCATTCTTAGATTATCGGCCGGCATGACTTTTCGTTTCTTACTGACTTTGACGGCGTTGAATTACTTTTGGAGTATGGCACACACAACACCTTGCACAAATGTTATCAGCAGCGACTCGGACATGCGGCTGGTGGTGTCTTTGTTGTGTTTTGGATAGTTTTGCCGTCTACAGAAAGGAAGAATTTTATGCGGTTTATTTAAAAAGATCTAAATGTATTAGTGTATTTACAAATTTTCAGCATAGAAAATTTTAAAATTCCCTGGAAAATCTCAACCTTGGGTATATTCTTAAAATATTCATGAAAGCTCGCAAATTATCGTCTCGATATTCTTGTAAAATGTATTCTTATAAAAGGGATTTTAGTTTAATTTATGGAATACGGAATCTTAGCTCTTTTTTCCAGCTGTAGAAAAAAAGCGCACTATGGAGATTCCACGAAGGCATTCCATGGTAGATGTTTTATAATTCTATTAAGGCGCATTTCATAAACCAATAGGACCCTGAAGTGAGGCATTTAACACAATTTTAATTTAGCCAACGCATAGGATGGGAATTTGAACAACCAAGCCTCCATCAAAAGTTAACATGAATATAGAAGAAAGGTGTATCAACAACGTTCTCGCTACTTGATTTTCCCGTTTAACTACTTGTCGCATCAAAGAAAACTAAAATCTAAAACATCTACAACGCTAACCAAGGTAAAAAAATACAAGGAACACAATTGTTAACTAACAACCAGAACTTATTTTATTAATTCACCTTTGTAGTTGAATGCTAGCAACGAGCAGTATGTAAACTATAAAATATAAAAAAACAATGAAAAACTACAAAGCTTAATTTCATCCTTATATTTTCTTTTCTCTTCATTTGTTGCAGGTCCAACTGGAAAGTTTTAAGCTACTTCGTACTGAATCAATAATCTGATTACAATGCTGTATATAAACTGCAAATTAGGTGTGCTAAGCAAATCACATAAAATAACTCAGCTCCAACTAAAGTAAGTTCAACGATAGCTTAAAAGTTTCAGCTAACTCGCTCTTGTTAAAGTTTCCATCACTAGTTGACAGTTGCACCCGCATCAACGCTCGTCTCCGCTTTTGGTTCCTCGGCTATTTGCTTGGTTCCTTCATCTGTTTCCATGGTGACATCAACGTGACGCTTCTATGGTCAGCAGGCCTTCTTTTGACAAGTGTGAGGTCACCGTGGAGAGAATCACGTCATTTGGCAGCGCAATACGACGGCTGTGATCGCGTGACAGATAAAAATCGTCACGCTCTGAGATTTGTTTCCCGGTAATATTCAACTCATTTCCGCGGAGTTGGATCTTGATCTCTTCTGGTTTAAAACCACTGAAATCCAACTTGGCCCGAAATTTGCCATCGTCAGCTTCTTTCTCCTCGAGTTTGGTGCCCTCGATTACTAGAGCCTGTCCATTTTGGCTAGGGCGTGACTTCACTGTCTTTGGATCGATACCCTCTGGAAGTTTGAAGACTCTCTTGAACTCGTTTTTCTCGAATCCATCTTCTCTTTCGAATTGATGTAAGCCATGTAAGATGACCTTTTCGTTATCCAGCCTCAAGCGAGATTTCTTCAGGTTTGTAATGACTCAGCGGTACAGAGGCGATCTTTGTTGGTCCCTGACGAGAATTTCCTGCTTTCTGTTCGTAAGGGCGAGCCATCTCTGTCCACAGATCGTGGAGAAAGTCATAGCCTCTGGGAACTACGCTGTAGTAGCTTCAAGAAAGGAAAAAAAAAGATATCAATTATCAAAAGAATGCAAAAAGGACTGAACATCGCACTAATCAAAAGCAACAAGGAAATTTGATGAAAACGCACTTGTTTTTTAAATTAAGTATTCTAAATCAATATAATGGCACAAGCAGGGTGATGAATTTCGTATAATACTTTATGATTTAATTAGTACTGAAGTCTTAAATCGTCGTGGAGCCAATTCGGAACTGTTAAAGAAAATAATTGGCACACAGAATGGTTCTTAAGCTAATAATTTTTGCAAAGGAACTTTGAATGAAGCTTTAAGTACCTGGATGGATGATAGCTTGGAAATCTGAATACGAGAGCCATGCTGCCTTGAACTTCTTCTCGTTAATTTCTCTTCTTGTATCTTGTTTGCCTTCTCTGAAAACTCAGTGAACTGTTGTTGATCGGCTGACTGAAAACCTCCTTATATACCCGAGGACCTTTTTCTAGAACGATCGAAAGTTACTAAAATTAACTTATTAGGTCAACGATTCGTAAACATGACTAAGCAAAAGCAATGATTCTCTAGATTTTTCTTGCAAAAGCGAGAAAATGAGAGAAATTTCTCGAGAAAAATGGATCTCTCTAGATTTTTCTGGCAAAATCGAGGTTGTATCACGCTCGAACAGGATCATGGGGAAATCTGACGTCACTTCAAAACAAAGAATGGCGGCCAGTGGAGAACGTTTTGCTGCGAGCTGCTCGAAGAAACGCCCCATTATAGACATTATAACGAATAGAATACTATGAAATGTCTAAGTTCTCGTTCTGGTAGTTTTCTGTAAGTGAAAGATTGTGCAGATTATCTCCTCCTAAATCTGTAGAAAAAGGAAAGCGGACTTGAGACACATAAGCCTTTAGTTAATACTTCTTTCACCTAATGTTTGAGACAACCAGTAGTGAAGAAAGTTCTTCATGGGTAGTAGGTGAGTACGGACAATACTCCACTGATGTGGTTTAAGTTTAATTCTTGTGTTAAGCATTGGTCGATAATTATTCCAATACACTGCAGCAAAATCCATGCTTGGATTTGGTATCGGTCTATACCTCTTAGGGTGTTCAGCCTCTAAAGCGACTAAAGGTCGGCACACACGAGGGGACTAGTCCCTGCGACAAGTCCCATCGTGTGAACTGGTCATTTTTGCTTCAAAATCTAGTGGCAGCGACCAACTTTGGTCCTGGACTGGTCCACGAATTCAAACCAGTTTGAATTTTTGGGACAATTCCCTGCGACTTGTTCCTCGAAATACGCTTCGTGTGAACTGTTCGTGGGACAAGTCCCATGCGACCAGTCCCTTTGTGCAAACTTTTCAGGGGACTAGTCACAGGGGCTAGTACCCTCATGTGTGCTGACCTTAACGGTGCACAGTAGGGGCTTTTGCACTACGCTGTTGGGTAATGTTTATCCAAACAAAAAAAAAACATGAGAGGAGAAAATGTACCTTTTAGCTAGGAGGTGAAAAAATTTCAAGCCACGCCCACAAAACAGGGTCTTGATATTACTGGTGCATTTCCCAGGGATTTACTCCTGGGAAATTTTGTGAGGGTTTTCAGTGAGATTCTTTGAAACCTTCACCCTATTTTCCAGACCAAAAATTTACCTTGTAATTGCAGTAAAATAAAAAAGTTTAAGTGTCTAATTTGCTAACTCAGTTGCCCTCGTTGATGGGGAGGGGTTTTTTGTCTTCCCATCTGATTCGTTTAGTTCAAGGAAATAAGAGTACGAAAGTGTGGATGTCACAAAAAAATAAATTTGTGAAAAATTATGGGATTTTGGCACCAGTTTTCCCAAATAGAGCGTCCTTAGAAAAAAGGGGTCCTTTGCCAAAAAATTACCTCTTAATTAGCCCTTTTCATGGTAAGCTCTGCTCATTTGCATTACCAATAAAAAACAATTCTGGGCATGTATGTGAGGCAATGTTGGGCTATTTTGCAGTTTTAGCCCGAAAATTGCCTCGCATCCACGGTTGGTATTACATTGTAATGCAAATGAGAGAAAAACTAACCGCTGAAAAAAGGCTATTGTAATAGGGCCTTTTGCAAACAGTTGGTCACGTGACGTGCTTTTCAAGAACACACTGATTAATCATTGGTAATGCATAATGTTATCAGAAATGGAAAGAACAGTTCCAAATAAGCTTACATGCAAATTTTCAGGTTTATATCTTTTAAGGGGGAATTTTTATGGACGTTTAAAAATTAGAAGGATTTGTATGAGAAGAAGTCGCTTTGCCCTCCAGTCACGCTCCAGTGGTTTTCCATACAAATCCTTGTAATTTTGCAAGTTTTCAAGCTGCCATAAAATCTTTGCCTTTCGGTTGTAAGGGCCTAGAAATTTCCATTTTTCCTAATATTTTACCCCTCTTTCTATCTCCAATGGTTATATGCCGGCAGCTTCTTTTAGTAGTGATTAATAACAGAAAAGGTTTCTGGAGGGCAAAGCTTCCTCGCTTCCATACAAAACCTTCTAATTTTGCAACATTCAAATCGTCATTAAATCTCAACCTTATACGGCATTGGTCTGAAAATTGGTGTCCTGGTTATTTAAAACATGCTCTTTCCAGCTCTGAAATTCATTTTGCTGTAGCTAAAAGTTTAGAAATTATCGGTCACGTGACCAACTGTTGCAAAAGGCCTATTTCCCAGCCGAAATATAAAGGATGAAAGTTTGATACTCCCCCATATAAATCTCCCTAATTTTGGGCTGGTTCCAAACTGAAGGAACCAGAACAAATTTTGAAGGGTTTGTATGGGATGCTATCAAATTTTGATCTCTTGTATCTCATCGGGAATTGCAATCAGAGTTAAATTTTGGTATGAGGGCATCATTTAGGATCCTCTATAAGAAAATGACATCATATCCCATAATTTCAAAAAAATATTTTTGTGGAGTCATCGCTTTGGACTCTAGCAGCTGCCAGTTGCCTACAGATGTACAATAGTATAATAATGGTAATTGAACTGAGTGAAGTGCAATTTGGTCTGAAATCATACACGTGATATCAAAATTGAATGAGCACGCAGTGGGAGTTCAACTTGAAATCATAAGTTTGGTTTCAGACCAAAATTGCACGACTGAAGTTCAATTGCCACTTTATTAGATCCATTTTGAAACTTCACAATTTCATAGCCAAATTTTCCAAACAATGATTTTTTTTTCTTTCATTTTCCTGCAATGTGATTGGTTAGTATGAAAAAGCCTTAAAATAATCTGATTGGTTGTTTTGTTTTACTGTCCCATTCTCATTGGCTGAGAAGATGTGATTTGGAGCAAAAGATAGTCTGATTCGTGAATAAATCGCATCGCTGGGAGCCAATAACAATTGGTGATTTCAAAATGGATTTTAAGCCTAAGAAAAACATTTCGTGGCTTTGCAAGTCTTTCTACATCAAATTTCCAAGAGCAATGAGACAGTACTTTTAAGCCTCTGCTCTCAAAAGTAATATCCTAACTTTGAAAACGTTTTTAGGCACACTATATGCAAACAAGGAGCACTTAATCCTGAGAGGAATGTTGATCACAGTGATGAACTTGAATTAAATGAAAATAAGACATTTTGAAAAGATTTAACATTCTAAAACTACTCTCGGACTGAGAGTGATGAGTCTTGCCCAAGATCATTACCCAGACAACTCAAACCAGACTCCCACACATCTCACGGGCAGTCAGGGAGCGTTAATAATAGCCTGTTCCACCGTACGCCCTCAGTGGTTGGGGACGAGTGAAAAAGAGGGCAAGCAAGAGAAAAAAAAAGGAGGACTAAGACAAGGAATGGCGTAAGAGCCTGTAACATTTTCTTCATTGACCCACTTCTGGTATAGCACGAGCTGCTATACCATACCCTCTGATTGGTTGATTTTGAAAGTACTGTCAACACTCTGTAGGTTCCCTCGTTTATTGTCAATCAGATGGCGAGTGTGGTCTGGTTGATATTCATTCTCTTCCTTCCCTTCCACTCCACTTTGTCGTTTCTCTTGCTTTTTTTTTTCTTTGCTCATTCCCAACTACCAAGAGCCTGGAGCAGGTGATTACTGATAATGTGATTTGCCATGGAAGTTTCATTTCTGGTTATGTAATAGTCATGGGGCAATTTTCCCAGGAATTTTGATAACTATATAACTGCTGGGTGTCTCTTCTGTGAACCTTGCACTGCCCTAAACTCTTGAACTGAGTCCAGAGGAAAAACGTTTCCTTTGACTTCTTCCTTTTTACTGTAAAATTTGTGTTGTGGGGAAGAGGTTGACCCAAGCACTGCTGGAGTCTGCTGTTTGGATGTAAATTATTCATGCTTGAACTAAAACCTTGAAGGTCTCGGAACTTTTCTGCAATTTGTTGAGCGTTTCTAGATCTTTCACGTGTACCAACAATAGCACCATTTTGATTCCGGGGAAATGCGGCAAAAATTACGGTAAACAGATGAATCTTATGTCTAATAACTCGCAAAAAATTCGCTTTCTGAAATTACGAATTAAAAACTAATGATACTAGGCAAAAGAATTTATTGATCACATTTAAGGGAATAAGCTTGTTGGAAAAACCACAATTTATAAGGTCTTCATTTTTCCATACATTTGCCTGTAAAGACAAGTCAACATTCACAACAAACTTTCAAGACATCGAAAAAGTGAAAGTGCAATTTCTCACCTCACAGCAAATCTATAATCAAATTTGACCAATAAAGCCTTCTGCTGGCTATGTCCCTTATAACAAAACACTTGGAAAGTCAATCACTTTCAACTTACTGTGCACTGCACTTAAAAATTCTCTCTTACTGCAATTTTTGCTGCATTCCCCACCAACACCACCACCCCCCACCCCTTTGAGCCCTCCCCATGCAAAATGGCGTCAGAATTCATGGAAGGATCTACTATGGTTAATCCTAAATTTTGGTCTGAAATAGGGTGAAGGTTTCAAGAATCTCACTGAAACCCTCACAAATTTCCCAGGAGTAAATCCCTGGGAAATGCACCAGTAATATCAAGACCCTGTTTTGTGGGCATGGCTTGAAATTTTTTCACCTCCTAGCTAAAAGGTACATTTTCTCCTCTCATGTTTTTTTTTGTTTGGATAAACATTACCCAACAGTGTAGTGCAAAAGCCCCTACTGTGCACCGTTAAGGTCAGCACACATGAGGGTACTAGCCCCTGTGACTAGTCCCCTGAAAAGTTTGCACAAAGGGACTGGTCGCATGGGACTTGTCCCACGAACAGTTCACACGAAGCGTATTTCGAGGAACAAGTCGTAGGGAATTGTCCCAAAAATTCAAACTGGTTTGAATTCGCAGGGACCAAAGTTGGTAGCTGCCACTAGATTTTGAAGCAAAAATGACCAGTTCACACGATGGGACTTGTCGCAGGGACTAGTCCCCTCGTGTGTGCCGACCTTTAGTCGCTTTAGAGGCTGAACACCCTAAGAGGTATAGACCGATACCAAATCCAAGCATGGATTTTGCTGCAGTGTATTGGAATAATTATCGACCAATGCTTAACACAAGAATTAAACTTAAACCACATCAGTGGAGTATTGTCCGTACTCACCTACTACCCATGAAGAACTTTCTTCACTACTGGTTGTCTCAAACAATAGGTGAAAGAAGTATTAACTAAAGGCTTATGTGTCTCAAGTCCGCTTTCTTTTTTCTACAGATTTAGGAGGAGATAATCTGCACAATCTTTCACTTACAGAAAACTACCAGAACGAGAACTTAGACATTTCATAGTATTCTATTCGTTATAATGTCTATAATGGGGCGTTTCTTCGAGCAGCTCGCAGCAAAACCTTCTCCACTGGCCGCCATCTTTGTTTTGAAGTGACGTCAGATTTCCCCATGATCCTGTTCGAGCGTGATACAACCTCGATTTTGCCAGAAAAATCTAGAGAGATCCATTTTTCTCGAGAAATTTCTCTCATTTTCTCGCTTTTGCAAGAAAAATCTAGAGAATCATTGCTTTTGCTTAGTCATGTTTACGAATCGTTGACCTAATAAGTTAATTTTAGTAACTTTCGATCGTTCTAGAAAAAGGTCCTCGGGTATATAAGGAGGTTTTCAGTCAGCCGATCAACAACAGTTTCACTGAGTTTTCAGAGAAGGCAAACAAGATACAAGAAGAGAAATTAACGAGAAGAAGTTCAAGGCAGCATGGCTCTCGTATTCAGATTTCCAAGCTATCATCCATCCAGGTACTTAAAGGTTCATTCAAAGTTCCTTTGCAAAATTATTAGCTTAAGAACCATTCTGTGTGCCAATTATTTTCTTTAACAGTTCGAATTGGCTCCACGACGATTTAAGACTTCAGTACTAATTAAATCATAATTCATCACACTGCTTGTGCCATTATATTGATTTAGAATACTTAATTTAAAAAACAAGTACGTTTTCATCAAATTTCCTTGTTGCTTTTGATTAGTGCGATGTTCAGTCCTTTTTGCATTCTTTTGATAATTGATATCTTTTTTTTTTCCTTTCTTGAAGCTACTACAGTGTAGTTCCCAGAGGCTATGACTTTCTCCACGATCTGTGGACAGAGATGGCTCGCCCTTACGAACAGAAAGCAGGAAATTCTCGTCAGGGAGCAACAAAGATCGCCTCTGTACCGCTGAGTCATTACAAACCTGAAGAAATCTCGCTTGAGGTGGATAACGAAAAGGTCATCTTACATGGCTTACATCAATTCGAAAGAGAAGATGGATTCGAGAAAAACGAGTTCAAGAGAGTCTTCAAACTTCCAGAGGGTATCGATCCAAAGACAGTGAAGTCACGCCCTAGCCAAAATGGACAGGCTCTAGTAATCGAGGGCACCAAACTCGAGGAGAAAGAAGCTGACGATGGCAAATTTCGGGCCAAGTTGGATTTCAGTGGTTTTAAACCAGAAGAGATCAAGATCCAACTCCGCGGAAATGAGTTGAATATTACCGGGAAACAAATCTCAGAGCGTGACGATCTTTATCTGTCACGCGATCACAGCCGTCGTATTGCGCTGCCAAATGACGTGATTCTCTCCACGGTGACCTCACACTTGTCAAAAGAAGGCCTGCTGACCATAGAAGCGTCACGTGATCCAGCTTTGTTGCCGCAAGAGAGATCCGTTGATGTCACCATGGAAACAGATGAAGGAACCAAGCAAATAGCCGAGGAACCAAAAGCGGAGACGAGCGTTGATGCGGGTGCAACTGTCAACTAGTGATGGAAACTTTAACAAGAGCGAGTTAGCTGAAACTTTTAAGCTATCGTTGAATTTACTTTAGTTGGAGCTGAGTTATTTTATGTGATTTGCTTAGCACACCTAATTTGCAGTTTATATACAGCATTGTAATCAGATTATTGATTCAGTACGAAGTAGCTTAAAACTTTCCAGTTGGAGCTGCAACAAATGAAGAGAAAAGAAAATATAAGGATGAAATTAAGCTTTGTAGTTTTTCATTGTTTTTTTATATTTTATAGTTTACATACTGCTCGTTGCTAGCATTCAACTACAAAGGTGAATTAATAAAATAAGTTCTAGTTGTTAGTTTACAATTGTGTTCCTTGTATTTTTTTACCTTGGTTAGCGTTGTAGATGTTTTAGATTTTAGTTTTCTTTGATGCGACAAGTAGTTAAACGGGAAAATCAAGTAGCGAGAACGTTGTTGATACACATTTTTTCTATATTCATGTTAACTTTTGATGGAGGCTTGGTTGTTCAAATTCCCATCCTATGCGTTGGCTAAATTAAAATTGTGTTTAAATGCCTCACTTCAGGGTCCTATTGTTTTATGAAATGCGCCTTAATAGAATTATAAAACATCTACCATGGAATGCCTTCGTGGAATCTCCATAGTGCGCTTTTTTTCTACAGCTGGAAAAAAGAGCTAAGGGACGGACCATTAGAAAAGTGATGGGGGGGGAGGGGAAAAAACCAAAAAAAAATTCATGCAAGGGAAATTGTCAAGAAAAAAAATTCGTGCAAAGAAGAAGGTAAAGAAAAAAAATTCATGCAGAAGGAAGGTCCAGGTCCGGTTGCTATGGCGTGACGTCATTTATCTGTTAGGTTGCTGTCATCGCAAGAATTTTGCGGTTTTATTGTGGTTTGCGATAATTGCTTTGTGTACTATAAGTAACCTGGTAATTTTCAGATATGATCTGGCCGCATAATTTATTTTTTTATAATAAATTTTCACAACGCGGGATTATTGTTCGCTTACACATAATGGAGACTTCGACTTCCAATGAACCCGTCATCGGTCATTGAAAACGGGCAGAAAACGAGACTTGCCTCCCGAATTAGAAGATATGGTGTTTCTCCTGACGCATTTGTGCAAAATTGATCCAGTTTTCAG
>JAHPZR010040155.1:15000-17500 GCA_019787425.1 Platygyra sinensis | reverse complement strand
AAAAGTCATGCCGGCCGATAATCTAATAATGCTCAAGAATATTTTCAGCCTATAATCGGTTGAAGATATAGGAATATTCGGCCTTAGAAGGAAAAATATAAATATTCTCTTTAAAAAAAGGGTGTATACATGTATGCTTTAGTTTTAGGCATATCGCAAACAGGTACATTTTTAGTTCAAGGACGGAGGAGCAACTTCCTGAAAGAAACTCTAACATTTTAACATGGTTCAGTTTAAAAGACTGAATTTTGTGCACTTTCTCATAAAATCAAAGGACACTCGCTGCTGATTTCAGTGTTATGGAATTTTGCAAATTTTACCACATTGTTATTTGATTCAAACCAGATTTTGATCTGGGATCATAATCTCTTGACTGAAAGTATGGAATTGGACTTTTTTCTGTTGGTTAAATGGACCAAACTACTTCATTGTAACTTTGTGCTTATCACTTCCTTTTGCTAACAGTAATATTAATAGTAATAGTAATGGCAATGGCAATGGCAGTGGCAGTGGCAGTGGCAGTGGCAGTGGCAGTGGCAGTGGCAGTGGCAGTGGCAGTGGCAGTGGCAGTGGCAGTGGCAGTGGCAGTGGCAGTGGCAGTGGCAGTGGCAGTGGCAGTGGCAATGGCAGTGGCAGTGGCAATGGCAATGGCAATGGCAATAGTAATAGTAATAGTAACATTGATTAGCGATGACTCAGCAGTTTACATAATGATCCTCCCTAAGCTAATTAAGATTTTAAGATGGTGATGTTTTAATTAGACATCTCATGGCTATTGCCGAAAATTAATCTGTACGGGTCCTCTCATCTCACTGACGATCGATTGTTTTTTCGAGTAATTAAAATAGTTTGATAACAGTATGGTTCCATCCCCAATTAAGTCGGAACATTGTTTTACACCGACCCGCAGAGTGTGTATTAAGTGTCCCTCGTGATCAAGAAAAACCTGAACAATACTATCTAACTACCCCGGTTCAGTGTCTTAATTAAGGCTAGTTTTTTACTAGCGACAGACTACTTCCCAGTCGGGGTTGTGGCCGGAGTCGTTAAAGAGCGCTTATAATCTAGTAAAAATCGAAAATCGGATTTGTAAGCAGAGGCATACATAAGGTCCACGGAATCGGAGTCGGAATAATCAGTAGAGCGTTTCCATTTCTTCCAATTCCATTTACGAAAAGATGCTCGGATATTTGCCCGCAGGCATTATCTGTTCCGAGAAGCGAATAGCTTTCCGAGAGCGCAGCTCGAGGAAAACTATTAGCTTCGAGAAACAGCAGGTAATGTCCAAGGACAAATTTCCGAGCATATGTTTGCGCCAAATGCAGGCCATTGTGTTTGTTATCCTTCAAAGATTTTTCGCAACACGCGCGGTTTTTGAAAATTGGGGAATATCCTAGATTAATAATCCATCAAATCTTTTCGCTCTCGCGCGATTGGTCTAAACGCGTCACGTGACCGAATATTCCCCAGCTAAAACTGGGGGATATCCGAGATTATTAAAAACTGGATCATTGGATAATGCAATTCGAGAGTTTTCATTGGCTTAGCCATCATGGTATATGAGCCATTATACCATGATCTACAAAAATGGCGAGCGTATGCGTGATTTTTTGGGCCTTTTTGTTTTTATTGGAGTCTAGTTTTCTATATTTTGGAGGCGTTTTAAATAAAACAATTATTCCACTCGCGCTTATTGGATATGAGATGATTATAGACAACTCGGCGCTACGCGCCTCGTTCGCTATCTATCATCTCATCCAACGCGCGCTCATGGAATAATTGTTTCGCTCGCGCGCGATTGGTCTAAACTCGTCACGTGACCGAATATCCCCCAGCTAAAACTGGGGGATATCCGAGATTAGTATAAATCTACTAGAGTTCTATCACGAATGACGTCCTCTGATTGGCTACGCTACTCACGTTCGATTCTGTGATAGATAGTGAGTAGCGTAACAGTGTGCGCTTGTTAACAAAATGAGGGCCGTTTCTTGGCGTTTTCGAAGTGTTGAGAAGAGGATTTAGATTACGTTTTGAGCAACTAGTACAGTGGAACCCAGCCTTACGACCACTCCGTTAATACGACCACCTCGTTATTACGGCCACTTTATTCTGGCCCGAAAAAAAGCACAGTCAGTCATTTTCCTATTTAAAGAACCCCTTTAATACGACCACCCCGTTAATACGACCAGTTTTCCATGGCCCGAAGGTGGTCGTATTAACGATAGTGAGTAGCGTAGCAGAGTGCCCTTGTTAACAAAATAACGGCACTACTTGGCGTTCTCGAGGTGTCTCCAAAGAGGATTTTAAAAAAATTTTGAACGACTAGTAGATTTATACTAAAACAATTAGATTATTCGCTCTCGATTTCTATGCGTGATAGTTGACGAGGGCGCAACCCGAGTCAACTATCACGCGATAGAAACCTCGAGCTCATAATCTAATTGTTAATTAGTATATATTAAAAAAGTGGATAGTGTTAAACGCGCGCGCTGATTGGCTC
>JAHPZR010040155.1:0-7500 GCA_019787425.1 Platygyra sinensis | reverse complement strand
GCGCAGCCAGTGTATGCAATGGCGTCAAGCAAATCATTTTTTTGGAGTTTTTTCTATTTTTGAGTCGGGAGGTACTGGCCCCTCGGGAAACAGTAAGTTTTGTTTCCCCTCGACCTCAATGTTCCCCTCGGCTTCGCCTCGGGAACATTGAGGGTCTTCCAAAACTTACTGTTTCCCTAACCTTGGAGTAAATTCAATACACCCTTGTCATTCAGGCATCACAGGTAGCATACAATCTTGCTGAGTAGGGATAGAGTAAATAAAGGGACGAAAAGAATGAATAGTTTACCTTTGTCTCATGTTGTCATCTTTTAGCTCACGATATTTTACTGGGAAAACTCCTGCTTACAAATCCTGCAAAACACTATAGCGCTAAACTCGTACCTAGGCCTTTCCGCGCTCAGGCAAAAAAAATTTTTTGGTTTGTATAAAATTTAACAAGGTGAAATTTTATACAAACCAAAAATTTTTTTTGCCTGAGCGCGGAAAGGCCTAGGTACGAGTTTAGCGCTATAGTGTTTTGCAGGATTTGTAAGCAGGAGTTTTCCCAGTAAAACATCGTGAGCTAAAAGATGACAACATGAGACAAAGGTAAACTTTTCATTCTTTTCGTTCCTTTATTTACTCTATCCCTACTCAGCAAGATTGTGTGCTACCTGTGATTACACCATGGCTTCGGCTGACTCAAACTTTGACGATTTTTGTTTGCAGTGTATTCAATTTGAACAATAAAAACTCAGCGAGTGAATTATCGAGATTTACCTGCACTCGTTCACTAACAAAGGAACGAGAAATTTTTAATACCGCACGAGGCCAAGTTTAAAAACCGCTTTGGTTGCGAAAAATACTTGAAGAATATAAAACTTGGCGCGAATATATGCTAGGATACTTGTCCTTGGACATTATCAGTTCCTAGAAGCGGACATGTAGTTACCGTGAGCCTTGCTCGAGGAGAACTGCTTTGAGGATCAGATAATGTCTAAGGACAAATATCCGAGCATATTTCTTAAGTCAATTGGAGGCTATTGTGTTAATTATCCTTCAAATACTTTTTTGCAACACGATATTCTCGAATATTAAAACAGTTTTAGCTGAAAATATTCATGGAAATATTCAGGAAATACTCGGTCACGTGACCCTTTTAAACCAATCGCGCGCTAGCGAAAATATTTGGTGAATATATAGTGTTGTTTAAGAATTGCTCTTCAGGTCAGATTTTAATAACACTTCTAAAATGTATAACATACACTATCATAAACAGTTTCTTTAATGGTGTTTGACGTAACAGAAAGGCACATGTAATATGTTTTGTATCAGCCTTCGGCAGTGGTCTTTGACTTATCGCCGTTCTATATGTTCCGCACACTGTGTTTGCTGAACAAAAGTGATGGCTTCGAGAAAACAAGAAAAGTTAGAGAAGGGCTTACATCGGGGGAGGAGGCATAAGCCGGAGTTAGTTTTTGTTAAAATGTAAACGTAAACGAGCTTGCACGAGCTTAGTAGCGGCAGGCTTCAAAAAGAGAGAAGGGTACGTTAGAATTTACGCAATTTCGCGTCAAATAAGAGTTTTTTTTCAAAATTTCACACGTCCTTATTATAATTCCGCTGAGTGGAGTTGAATAATATCTCTAGATCTCTCTGATATCAGTCAGACAAAACAACTTGACAGCCCAAAGGCTACTAACAAAATCCTTACAATTCAGCATAGTCTAGACTTAAACCAATATCTCCCTTCCGGATTTCGGAAATCTAATACCTTTTCCAGCTCTACTTAGATGTTATGAAATTACTTCCTGTCGGCCCAGCGTACTTTTCATGCCTATTTGCGTATTTTATCTGTAGGGCTAGGGGAATACCCACTCCCATCCTCGGTTCTCAGAAGCAATCGCGATTCTATAGTTGCGCAAAACGTTTGAAATCATTCCCAACAAAAACATCACTTTCCGAGTTTATGAAATCGAAATTTTCCCAGTAATGAACAGCGAATGCTAGAGTTTCTTTCGCTTTTAAGGCGAGCGCCATCGAGAAACTGCAGAGCGGTAACCCTAAACTTCTCTGTTTACAAGTTACCAACAAACAGACGGGGTCCTACAGTGTTTCATCTATTTTTAAAGCTGTTCTGACGTCACGCTAGTTGCAAATACAGTTGCTGTGACGTACTATCGACGGAACAAAGTGTATTTACGTCATCAGAGTTAATTAATGCCATAACCTGATTTGTCATGGCTCTAAAGCAGAAAGCAAAACGTCTTTGTGCAAAATGAACTGAAGGAGAAAGTGCTAAAGCTACCATATTTTCATCAGAAAATTTGCGTGTATGCAGTCAAAGCTTGTAGCAGCCAACTAATATATCAAACATATATTGCGCAATCATTCGAAATCACGTGCACGTTTGCTGCAAATTTACTTCCTTTTACTGCGGAAAAGGAAAAAAAGATAATGGCCTGTTCCTCTTTGTTGCATTACGAGAGACAGATATTTACTTGAAAGTTAATTCGAAGACATTTGTCCAGCCATAATCTTCGACATAATTTGCATGCAGAGTTTTGTAATTTTTATTTCTCTTGATTGCTTTTGTGACATCCACTTTACAATTACAAAAGGCTGTAATTAATCGCTGGTTTTTCTCTACCGGAAGCCATCGTCACCGGAAACACGTCTTATTCACTCTTTTTGCCGGGCAATATGTATTTGTCACGTGACAATGTTGTCGCCCATATTGTTAGGGAAATATTTCCAGTAGCGACAGTAGCGAGTAATAACTCTTTACCTAGCCAAATTTGTCGCCTTTTCAAGTTGTGTTTGATTGATGCAAGGAGCAAATTCTTTGATGGTTTGTGTGTAGAGCCATGACTGAAGACTGTCCGCGGAGAGGCATTACTTTCCAGTGTGGATTGGCCCGGGAAACTTACGGTTTTGAAGGAAAGGACCTCTCGGCCTTGAAAGAGTTAGCATGTTCGTTCCTCGATCAAAAGGTATAATTAAGCTTATTTGACCACCAGCCCGTCTACTTTAACCGCAGTTGCTCTCTTTAGCGTTCAAATATCACAAAGTGAAAATTCTCTTTCGCCATTGTCTCTCGGTGTGACTGTTTTTCAATTCGAACGAATTGGTCGCGTTCTATATTTTTCTCTCGATTCGGTCTGTATATTAACGTCGATCTCGCGAAGTTAAGCTATATTTTTTCTATTATCTTGTCGATCATCTTTTACTTCTCGAGTTAAGCGCCAACCAGATGATATATTCCCCGAACGATGTTGCCGTACTGAGTATTTTTGGCTTTGTTTTTTAAAGCTTAACCGTAGTTTATTTAACGGTTGTGCGCTCATATCGGTCGACGCAAAGTGACAGTTCACGTACGTGTCTTTGTACTTACGCTCGGCAATTTTAGTTAAATCATGTCAAGTTTTGTTGTTTCTAAGTCAGACCGCCTTGTCGTTTTAAGTATAACTTTAGAGCTCGGCTGTTTCGTGAACCACCCCGTGTCTGTGAGCGACAGTCAATAGCGAAAACAACGTGTATTAGAAACAAGGTGGAGATCGACTCTTTTGCTGTCACGCGGTTTAATTCATTCATGCATATCTTACGGACGTTCTAGTAAGATCTTCGAAGCTATATGCCAAGAGTAAAACCTGTCTGAATATTGGCAATTGTCCCTGGCGCCGAGCAATCCAGTCAATTTCTCCGATGTTATCCGAAACAGACAGTCTGTAAAATGCACGCGTGTCTATGTTATGAGTCCACGCCGCCCCCATAAATATACCATACCAAGGTTTAAGTCTTGAGTTCTCTCATAGAAATTGTGTTAGCAGTCTATAAAATGTGCAATGATAAATAATGACGGTGTTTTTTTATCGGTTAAAGTTTTGAAGAACATTCGAACATGCGGGGTGCTACAAAATCATGACTGGGTATTATGAGCGTTGCACTTCCTGTTTTTTTTTTCGATCTTCTCAGTTCAACAGCCTTTTAAAGTTTGTATGCATTGCGACAAATATTGAAGTAACTCCCAATTTGTTAATTCTTCGGCCGCTTAATACGTTAACACCGGTGCCATGAAAAATCCAGTTGAGTCTAGGCCTTTAATATTTCACATTTCCAAAGCAGCTCTCAAATTATAAATGTTTTTACAAAGCTCCATACAGGTTAATTGGTAACCTCGAGCAAATTAGTCAAGTTATAAATATACCTATTTTTGCTTTCTCTGCTTAAAAATAGCTGCCTAATTATTTTATTTTCATTCCTTTTCTTTCATTTTAAACATTGCCTTCGGTAGTTTTCACCCATGTGGTGGGAAAATTTCAGCCTGTTTTTAAGTTTAATTATTCCTCCCCCCATTTATCTATTTATTAATTTATTTATTCATATATTGATTTCAATGTGATATCAAAAGAACCAGCTGTTTGAATTGGACCTTGTAAATAAGAATTTTTAAGGAGTAGAGACATGAATTTGAAATTCAAATGTTTTTAGTTTATCTAAGGTCACGCACTGATTTGAATGAAAGGGTGTACACAGTATTTGTAAATGACAAATCACTCTAGATATTCTTGAAATATTAGATGAGCAATACATACTGCATACACATGGATGTTCTTTTCATTTGTGTAAAGTTATGCATGAGTAAGATTTGCCTTTTTTCCATGTCAATTTGTATTTATTTTTTGCACCTTAAAACATATATATGTCTTACTAAGTTGGTATCATACAACTTACAGTTTGGAACAGGTCTCTTTTTGATGAGTTTGATTGTTTATTCAGCGATGAATCTGTCTGTGTTTACGTGGGCTTATTAAATTCCATTCCCTTGAATCACAGCTTCAGTACCTCAACAGTAAAAAGAAAATTGTCCTATTGAGTATACGATACAATTTTTTATTCCGCCCACTAAACAAGAGACATACATTTCTATTGTTAACAATTAATCATTGAACAGCATAGGATGTTGGACAGCTCAAGATTTAGATCATGAACCAAATAAATTCCATGGTTACTATTGCGAGCTTTTTACCTGTTCTTATAACAAAAAAAATACTGATTCTGATTGGCTGGAAGCAGTGCAGTTCAAGTGTAACACCAGTGCAAATTACACATCATAATTCTGGATTATGATTGGCTGAAAGAGTATAGGAAATTTTATAAGCCAGTGATATCATGTGAAAACTGATGAAGAAATTTTGTGTGGAAATTTTGAAAAATGCTTTTTCTAATGAGAAAAATGGCTTCAAGAATGATCTTCTGGCGGTTCTTTTATGCAAATTTTTGCATGTTCAAATTGGAATCAATTTGCTCTTGTAAGGTTTTCAGAGAGCTGAAATTGCACTCGCCGAAGCAGCTTGTGCAATTTCCACTTATGTCCAGTATTGAACCCAAGTATTGTGTGATTAGTACTTCATATTTGGTAGAGTTATTTGACATTTTCATATTGCTTCATATTTGACAGAATTGTATGTGTTTTTGGTGCCTTTTTACCAATGAGGACACTGTGATGCTTATCATAAGGAATTTGAATCTCATTAGCATTCAATCCTGGACATATCTGGCAATTTCAGCTTTGTGAAAAACTCACTTGTGCAAAGTAATTCTAGCTAAGTTGAACTCAAAACCGTATGATTACTTATACCAATTATTACTCTGTCAGTTCCTCTATTCCACTTCCTAAGTATTTTCTGGGCATTTAACAACATTCTGTTCACAAGCCATTTCACATCCATTCAGAAAAAATTTGCATCTGTTCGAACAGCTTGGGTGATATTTTCGAAAGTAAGTCAATCCATTCAAACGGCTGTGTCATCAGTTCACAAAAATTGCCCAACCTTTCATACAGCTTAAGTGCACTCCTTCAAAAATATTTGCATCCGTTCGAGCAGTTTGGTCATTCATTGACAAAAATCATCCATCCATTCAAATGGCCTGTGCCATCTGATCAGAAAAATTGTCCATCCATAAGAACAGTTGTGGCACCTGTTCAGAAAAATTTGCATCCTTTCGAACAACTCGGTCGTCTGTTCAGAAAAATTGTCTATCTGTTCAAAATTTCAATTAGTGGGAACTTCATTCAAACGCCTTGGATCATAATTAATTTTATGCTGTTCAGATGACTTTATGGCCAGTCATTTGCAAAACAAAGACAGGACATGTCAGTTTGTGAAATCTTGTTACCCGGTACTGGTAATTAAAAACCCAGCGTTCGTCAAAAATTTTTTTTCCACGAGAATTTGAGCTTGGAACATAATACAAATTTATATTCTTTTGAATCGCCAATGAAATGACCTTTTCTAGATATTTTTTCCTTTAGGGCCAATAAAAATCTCTGATTATAGTGAATGGGCCAAACCCAAGCTTTGCAAAAGTCTCTTCACAAACCCTGACTTTGAAACGATTTGGGTTGTAGAGCTACCACACACTGGCAGTAGTACACTCTAATGTATTCTTTGACAATCCAGCTTTATCATGTTACAATTTTAACAAAATCAAAGAAAACTAGAATTAAATAGAATTTTTTGTCACCTTGTGTCATTGCTTGACTCAACAGAAACAGCCATAGTTGTTCATAGCAACCGAAAAACATGAACATAACACAAGCCGACGTTTCGGTTAAGAAAAATGCCAGAATTATCACCTGAGAGCTAAACGTTGAATGGGAACATCGTTTCCGAACTTTTCTTATGTAATTAAGACGACATTCCTTGGCAGGATAGAAAAGAGAACGAAAGAAAAAACAGAGCAGACAGCATAACAAATCAATAGTTATTCACCGCTTGGCGTTGGGCACAAAAACAAAAAATAATAAAGCTTCTGGATAATTTCAGCCTTAGAAGCCAGCAAATGGTCCCAAAATTACCCTCTGTATCCTTATAAATGTCCTGACTTCCATCTCCAAAGATTTTTGTCCCAATTTTGAGCAAATAAACATTTCTCCGCGACAGAGGTGTAACATCCACTCTCACTGAGCTGAACACTTTTATGTCTGGTTTCGGCAAACAACCACAGCTGTCGGGCGACGTGTTGACAAATAATCTGTGCATTTCCTCCACAAAACATGGTGAATTGAAAGTATTAAGGCTTTTTCACTGTTAAGGTGAGCATTTAGCTTGCAGTTTGCATAGCCAGTTATTAATTAATTTATAAATGAAAATGAAATAATTTATAAATGTTTATAACCAAAACATGAGCCACATTCAACCGTTGATGGCTATCTGCTAGTTCCATTCACAGCCAGTCCTGACAATCCCTTCTCCTATACATGAACATCCGCTCAAAATTAATTTTTACTCGAGCCGTTCAGCCGTTCTGTCTACCGTTTAAAATATTTTTAGCCATACAGCTGTGATTACCATCCATTTGAAATTTTTCGTGAGCCATTCAGCTGTTCAGGACCATCCATTCAAAATATTTTTTACTTATAAAGCTGTTCAGCTGTTCAGGTCTATCATTCGAAAAATTTTTTAGCCATTCAGCTGTGATTGCTATCTGTTCGCACTTTTTCTCTAACCTTTC
>JAHPZR010040154.1:15000-22245 GCA_019787425.1 Platygyra sinensis | reverse complement strand
GAAAAAGTGCGAACAGATAGCAATCACAGCTGAATGGCTAAAAAATTTTTCGAATGATAGACCTGAACAGCTGAACAGCTTTATAAGTAAAAAATATTTTGAATGGATGGTCCTGAACAGCTGAATGGCTCACGAAAAATTTCAAATGGATGGTAATCACAGCTGTATGGCTAAAAATATTTTAAACGGTAGACAGAACGGCTGAACGGCTCGAGTAAAAATTAATTTTGAGCGGATGTTCATGTATAGGAGAAGGGATTGTCAGGACTGGCTGTGAATGGAACTAGCAGATAGCCATCAACGGTTGAATGTGGCTCATGTTTTGGTTATAAACATTTATAAATTATTTCATTTTCATTTATAAATTAATTAATAACTGGCTATGCAAACTGCAAGCTAAATGCTCACCTTAACAGTGAAAAAGCCTTAATACTTTCAATTCACCATGTTTTGTGGAGGAAATGCACAGATTATTTGTCAACACGTCGCCCGACAGCTGTGGTTGTTTGCCGAAACCAGACATAAAAGTGTTCAGCTCAGTGAGAGTGGATGTTACACCTCTGTCGCGGAGAAATGTTTATTTGCTCAAAATTGGGACAAAAATCTTTGGAGATGGAAGTCAGGACATTTATAAGGATACAGAGGGTAATTTTGGGACCATTTGCTGGCTTCTAAGGCTGAAATTATCCAGAAGCTTTATTATTTTTTGTTTTTGTGCCCAACGCCAAGCGGTGAATAACTATTGATTTGTTATGCTGTCTGCTCTGTTTTTTCTTTCGTTCTCTTTTCTATCCTGCCAAGGAATGTCGTCTTAATTACATAAGAAAAGTTCGGAAACGATGTTCCCATTCAACGTTTAGCTCTCAGGTGATAATTCTGGCATTTTTCTTAACCGAAACGTCGGCTTGTGTTATGTTCATGTTTTTCGGTTGCTATGAACAACTATGGCTGTTTCTGTTGAGTCAAGCAATGACACAAGGTGACAAAAAATTCTATTTAATTCTAGTTTTCTTTGATTTTGTTAAAATTGTAACATGATAAAGCTGGATTGTCAAAGAATACATTAGAGTGTACTACTGCCAGTGTGTGGTAGCTCTACAACCCAAATCGTTTCAAAGTCAGGGTTTGTGAAGAGACTTTTGCAAAGCTTGGGTTTGGCCCATTCACTATAATCAGAGATTTTTATTGGCCCTAAAGGAAAAAATATCTAGAAAAGGTCATTTCATTGGCGATTCAAAAGAATATAAATTTGTATTATGTTCCAAGCTCAAATTCTCGTGGAAAAAAAAATTTTTGACGAACGCTGGGTTTTTAATTACCAGTACCGGGTAACAAGATTTCACAAACTGACATGTCCTGTCTTTGTTTTGCAAATGACTGGCCATAAAGTCATCTGAACAGCATAAAATTAATTATGATCCAAGGCGTTTGAATGAAGTTCCCACTAATTGAAATTTTGAACAGATAGACAATTTTTCTGAACAGACGACCGAGTTGTTCGAAAGGATGCAAATTTTTCTGAACAGGTGCCACAACTGTTCTTATGGATGGACAATTTTTCTGATCAGATGGCACAGGCCATTTGAATGGATGGATGATTTTTGTCAATGAATGACCAAACTGCTCGAACGGATGCAAATATTTTTGAAGGAGTGCACTTAAGCTGTATGAAAGGTTGGGCAATTTTTGTGAACTGATGACACAGCCGTTTGAATGGATTGACTTACTTTCGAAAATATCACCCAAGCTGTTCGAACAGATGCAAA
Source organism: Platygyra sinensis (assembly GCA_019787425.1). Taxonomy (NCBI): domain Eukaryota; kingdom Metazoa; phylum Cnidaria; class Anthozoa; order Scleractinia; family Merulinidae; genus Platygyra; species Platygyra sinensis. Next base: position 20,479 of record JAHPZR010040154.1, on the reverse strand, counting down.
TTTTTTCTGAATGGATGTGAAATGGCTTGTGAACAGAATGTTGTTAAATGCCCAGAAAATACTTAGGAAGTGGAATAGAGGAACTGACAGAGTAATAATTGGTATAAGTAATCATACGGTTTTGAGTTCAACTTAGCTAGAATTACTTTGCACAAGTGAGTTTTTCACAAAGCTGAAATTGCCAGATATGTCCAGGATTGAATGCTAATGAGATTCAAATTCCTTATGATAAGCATCACAGTGTCCTCATTGGTAAAAAGGCACCAAAAACACATACAATTCTGTCAAATATGAAGCAATATGAAAATGTCAAATAACTCTACCAAATATGAAGTACTAATCACACAATACTTGGGTTCAATACTGGACATAAGTGGAAATTGCACAAGCTGCTTCGGCGAGTGCAATTTCAGCTCTCTGAAAACCTTACAAGAGCAAATTGATTCCAATTTGAACATGCAAAAATTTGCATAAAAGAACCGCCAGAAGATCATTCTTGAAGCCATTTTTCTCATTAGAAAAAGCATTTTTCAAAATTTCCACACAAAATTTCTTCATCAGTTTTCACATGATATCACTGGCTTATAAAATTTCCTATACTCTTTCAGCCAATCATAATCCAGAATTATGATGTGTAATTTGCACTGGTGTTACACTTGAACTGCACTGCTTCCAGCCAATCAGAATCAGTATTTTTTTTGTTATAAGAACAGGTAAAAAGCTCGCAATAGTAACCATGGAATTTATTTGGTTCATGATCTAAATCTTGAGCTGTCCAACATCCTATGCTGTTCAATGATTAATTGTTAACAATAGAAATGTATGTCTCTTGTTTAGTGGGCGGAATAAAAAATTGTATCGTATACTCAATAGGACAATTTTCTTTTTACTGTTGAGGTACTGAAGCTGTGATTCAAGGGAATGGAATTTAATAAGCCCACGTAAACACAGACAGATTCATCGCTGAATAAACAATCAAACTCATCAAAAAGAGACCTGTTCCAAACTGTAAGTTGTATGATACCAACTTAGTAAGACATATATATGTTTTAAGGTGCAAAAAATAAATACAAATTGACATGGAAAAAAGGCAAATCTTACTCATGCATAACTTTACACAAATGAAAAGAACATCCATGTGTATGCAGTATGTATTGCTCATCTAATATTTCAAGAATATCTAGAGTGATTTGTCATTTACAAATACTGTGTACACCCTTTCATTCAAATCAGTGCGTGACCTTAGATAAACTAAAAACATTTGAATTTCAAATTCATGTCTCTACTCCTTAAAAATTCTTATTTACAAGGTCCAATTCAAACAGCTGGTTCTTTTGATATCACATTGAAATCAATATATGAATAAATAAATTAATAAATAGATAAATGGGGGGAGGAATAATTAAACTTAAAAACAGGCTGAAATTTTCCCACCACATGGGTGAAAACTACCGAAGGCAATGTTTAAAATGAAAGAAAAGGAATGAAAATAAAATAATTAGGCAGCTATTTTTAAGCAGAGAAAGCAAAAATAGGTATATTTATAACTTGACTAATTTGCTCGAGGTTACCAATTAACCTGTATGGAGCTTTGTAAAAACATTTATAATTTGAGAGCTGCTTTGGAAATGTGAAATATTAAAGGCCTAGACTCAACTGGATTTTTCATGGCACCGGTGTTAACGTATTAAGCGGCCGAAGAATTAACAAATTGGGAGTTACTTCAATATTTGTCGCAATGCATACAAACTTTAAAAGGCTGTTGAACTGAGAAGATCGAAAAAAAAAACAGGAAGTGCAACGCTCATAATACCCAGTCATGATTTTGTAGCACCCCGCATGTTCGAATGTTCTTCAAAACTTTAACCGATAAAAAAACACCGTCATTATTTATCATTGCACATTTTATAGACTGCTAACACAATTTCTATGAGAGAACTCAAGACTTAAACCTTGGTATGGTATATTTATGGGGGCGGCGTGGACTCATAACATAGACACGCGTGCATTTTACAGACTGTCTGTTTCGGATAACATCGGAGAAATTGACTGGATTGCTCGGCGCCAGGGACAATTGCCAATATTCAGACAGGTTTTACTCTTGGCATATAGCTTCGAAGATCTTACTAGAACGTCCGTAAGATATGCATGAATGAATTAAACCGCGTGACAGCAAAAGAGTCGATCTCCACCTTGTTTCTAATACACGTTGTTTTCGCTATTGACTGTCGCTCACAGACACGGGGTGGTTCACGAAACAGCCGAGCTCTAAAGTTATACTTAAAACGACAAGGCGGTCTGACTTAGAAACAACAAAACTTGACATGATTTAACTAAAATTGCCGAGCGTAAGTACAAAGACACGTACGTGAACTGTCACTTTGCGTCGACCGATATGAGCGCACAACCGTTAAATAAACTACGGTTAAGCTTTAAAAAACAAAGCCAAAAATACTCAGTACGGCAACATCGTTCGGGGAATATATCATCTGGTTGGCGCTTAACTCGAGAAGTAAAAGATGATCGACAAGATAATAGAAAAAATATAGCTTAACTTCGCGAGATCGACGTTAATATACAGACCGAATCGAGAGAAAAATATAGAACGCGACCAATTCGTTCGAATTGAAAAACAGTCACACCGAGAGACAAATGGCGAAAGAGAATTTTCACTTTGTGATATTTGAACGCTAAAGAGAGCAACTGCGGTTAAAGTAGACGGGCTGGTGGTCAAATAAGCTTAATTATACCTTTTGATCGAGGAACGAACATGCTAACTCTTTCAAGGCCGAGAGGTCCTTTCCTTCAAAACCGTAAGTTTCCCGGGCCAATCCACACTGGAAAGTAATGCCTCTCCGCGGACAGTCTTCAGTCATGGCTCTACACACAAACCATCAAAGAATTTGCTCCTTGCATCAATCAAACACAACTTGAAAAGGCGACAAATTTGGCTAGGTAAAGAGTTATTACTCGCTACTGTCGCTACTGGAAATATTTCCCTAACAATATGGGCGACAACATTGTCACGTGACAAATACATATTGCCCGGCAAAAAGAGTGAATAAGACGTGTTTCCGGTGACGATGGCTTCCGGTAGAGAAAAACCAGCGATTAATTACAGCCTTTTGTAATTGTAAAGTGGATGTCACAAAAGCAATCAAGAGAAATAAAAATTACAAAACTCTGCATGCAAATTATGTCGAAGATTATGGCTGGACAAATGTCTTCGAATTAACTTTCAAGTAAATATCTGTCTCTCGTAATGCAACAAAGAGGAACAGGCCATTATCTTTTTTTCCTTTTCCGCAGTAAAAGGAAGTAAATTTGCAGCAAACGTGCACGTGATTTCGAATGATTGCGCAATATATGTTTGATATATTAGTTGGCTGCTACAAGCTTTGACTGCATACACGCAAATTTTCTGATGAAAATATGGTAGCTTTAGCACTTTCTCCTTCAGTTCATTTTGCACAAAGACGTTTTGCTTTCTGCTTTAGAGCCATGACAAATCAGGTTATGGCATTAATTAACTCTGATGACGTAAATACACTTTGTTCCGTCGATAGTACGTCACAGCAACTGTATTTGCAACTAGCGTGACGTCAGAACAGCTTTAAAAATAGATGAAACACTGTAGGACCCCGTCTGTTTGTTGGTAACTTGTAAACAGAGAAGTTTAGGGTTACCGCTCTGCAGTTTCTCGATGGCGCTCGCCTTAAAAGCGAAAGAAACTCTAGCATTCGCTGTTCATTACTGGGAAAATTTCGATTTCATAAACTCGGAAAGTGATGTTTTTGTTGGGAATGATTTCAAACGTTTTGCGCAACTATAGAATCGCGATTGCTTCTGAGAACCGAGGATGGGAGTGGGTATTCCCCTAGCCCTACAGATAAAATACGCAAATAGGCATGAAAAGTACGCTGGGCCGACAGGAAGTAATTTCATAACATCTAAGTAGAGCTGGAAAAGGTATTAGATTTCCGAAATCCGGAAGGGAGATATTGGTTTAAGTCTAGACTATGCTGAATTGTAAGGATTTTGTTAGTAGCCTTTGGGCTGTCAAGTTGTTTTGTCTGACTGATATCAGAGAGATCTAGAGATATTATTCAACTCCACTCAGCGGAATTATAATAAGGACGTGTGAAATTTTGAAAAAAAACTCTTATTTGACGCGAAATTGCGTAAATTCTAACGTACCCTTCTCTCTTTTTGAAGCCTGCCGCTACTAAGCTCGTGCAAGCTCGTTTACGTTTACATTTTAACAAAAACTAACTCCGGCTTATGCCTCCTCCCCCGATGTAAGCCCTTCTCTAACTTTTCTTGTTTTCTCGAAGCCATCACTTTTGTTCAGCAAACACAGTGTGCGGAACATATAGAACGGCGATAAGTCAAAGACCACTGCCGAAGGCTGATACAAAACATATTACATGTGCCTTTCTGTTACGTCAAACACCATTAAAGAAACTGTTTATGATAGTGTATGTTATACATTTTAGAAGTGTTATTAAAATCTGACCTGAAGAGCAATTCTTAAACAACACTATATATTCACCAAATATTTTCGCTAGCGCGCGATTGGTTTAAAAGGGTCACGTGACCGAGTATTTCCTGAATATTTCCATGAATATTTTCAGCTAAAACTGTTTTAATATTCGAGAATATCGTGTTGCAAAAAAGTATTTGAAGGATAATTAACACAATAGCCTCCAATTGACTTAAGAAATATGCTCGGATATTTGTCCTTAGACATTATCTGATCCTCAAAGCAGTTCTCCTCGAGCAAGGCTCACGGTAACTACATGTCCGCTTCTAGGAACTGATAATGTCCAAGGACAAGTATCCTAGCATATATTCGCGCCAAGTTTTATATTCTTCAAGTATTTTTCGCAACCAAAGCGGTTTTTTAAACTTGGCCTCGTGCGGTATTAAAAATTTCTCGTTCCTTTGTTAGTGAACGAGTGCAGGTAAATCTCGAGAAATGTAGAAAACACTCGCCTGCGGCTCGTGTTTTTTACATTTCCCTCGTGTTCTCAAATGCCTGTCGTGTTTTATCACAGTGTAATACACGGCTTAGGCTCCTTTATTTGTTAAAAACAATGGCTGTGCACGTGCATTATAATTCTTGGCACATTTCTTTGCCTCCTCTGCAAAACAATAACGTGAAATGACCAAATTCTGCGTTGTGTGGAGAACGTGAACCACAACGGCTAATTTTTCGCATTTCTATTTCGAATTGAACGGATTCGTAGCATATTCAGCAGGGGCAAGTTGTAGTAACGACAAACGAACTGGATAGTTCCAAATAAATGCGAAATTCCAAAATAAAATAGAATCACTCTTTTTGCCAGGAGTCGTTCTCGCCGTCGCCGTCGTTCAAACGTCAAGTCCCTAGTGAGTTTTAACCCACAGCACGTGACGCGTTCTCCTCCAAGCAGAAAACGTATTTGAGTTTGGAGGTATAACAATGGATTATAAGAGC
>JAHPZR010040154.1:0-7500 GCA_019787425.1 Platygyra sinensis | reverse complement strand
AAAACACGACAGGCATTTGAGAACACGAGCTGCAGGCGAGTGTTTTCTACATTTCTCGAGTGTTCTCGAATGACTGGAGTGTTTTATCACAGTGTAATACACGGCTTAGGCTTCTTCATTTGCCTTATGATATAGATTTTACGCGCGCAAAACAATATTACACGCTTTTTCTATGTTTTATACTCTGATAAAAACACAGGTTTTTAACCAATCAGAGCGCGTGCAGAGTCCTATCTATGTTATAATATTTTCTAATTTTAGCCGGGGAATATATTTGATGGATTATAATTGCTCTTATAATCCATTGTTATACCTCCAAACTCAAATACGTTTTCTGCTTGGAGGAGAACGCGTCACGTGCTGTGGGTTAAAACTCACTAGGGACTTGACGTTTGAACGACGGCGACGGCGAGAACGACTCCTGGCAAAAAGAGTGATTCTATTTTATTTTGGAATTTCGCATTTATTTGGAACTATCCAGTTCGTTTGTCGTTACTACAACTTGCCCCTGCTGAATATGCTACGAATCCGTTCAATTCGAAATAGAAATGCGAAAAATTAGCCGTTGTGGTTCACGTTCTCCACACAACGCAGAATTTGGTCATTTCACGTTATTGTTTTGCAGAGGAGGCAAAGAAATGTGCCAAGAATTATAATGCACGTGCACAGCCATTGTTTTTAACAAATAAAGGAGCCTAAGCCGTGTATTACACTGTGATAAAACACGACAGGCATTTGAGAACACGAGGGAAATGTAAAAAACACGAGCCGCAGGCGAGTGTTTTCTACATTTCTCGAGATTTACCTGCACTCGTTCACTAACAAAGGAACGAGAAATTTTTAATACCGCACGAGGCCAAGTTTAAAAACCGCTTTGGTTGCGAAAAATACTTGAAGAATATAAAACTTGGCGCGAATATATGCTAGGATACTTGTCCTTGGACATTATCAGTTCCTAGAAGCGGACATGTAGTTACCGTGAGCCTTGCTCGAGGAGAACTGCTTTGAGGATCAGATAATGTCTAAGGACAAATATCCGAGCATATTTCTTAAGTCAATTGGAGGCTATTGTGTTAATTATCCTTCAAATACTTTTTTGCAACACGATATTCTCGAATATTAAAACAGTTTTAGCTGAAAATATTCATGGAAATATTCAGGAAATACTCGGTCACGTGACCCTTTTAAACCAATCGCGCGCTAGCGAAAATATTTGGTGAATATATAGTGTTGTTTAAGAATTGCTCTTCAGGTCAGATTTTAATAACACTTCTAAAATGTATAACATACACTATCATAAACAGTTTCTTTAATGGTGTTTGACGTAACAGAAAGGCACATGTAATATGTTTTGTATCAGCCTTCGGCAGTGGTCTTTGACTTATCGCCGTTCTATATGTTCCGCACACTGTGTTTGCTGAACAAAAGTGATGGCTTCGAGAAAACAAGAAAAGTTAGAGAAGGGCTTACATCGGGGGAGGAGGCATAAGCCGGAGTTAGTTTTTGTTAAAATGTAAACGTAAACGAGCTTGCACGAGCTTAGTAGCGGCAGGCTTCAAAAAGAGAGAAGGGTACGTTAGAATTTACGCAATTTCGCGTCAAATAAGAGTTTTTTTTCAAAATTTCACACGTCCTTATTATAATTCCGCTGAGTGGAGTTGAATAATATCTCTAGATCTCTCTGATATCAGTCAGACAAAACAACTTGACAGCCCAAAGGCTACTAACAAAATCCTTACAATTCAGCATAGTCTAGACTTAAACCAATATCTCCCTTCCGGATTTCGGAAATCTAATACCTTTTCCAGCTCTACTTAGATGTTATGAAATTACTTCCTGTCGGCCCAGCGTACTTTTCATGCCTATTTGCGTATTTTATCTGTAGGGCTAGGGGAATACCCACTCCCATCCTCGGTTCTCAGAAGCAATCGCGATTCTATAGTTGCGCAAAACGTTTGAAATCATTCCCAACAAAAACATCACTTTCCGAGTTTATGAAATCGAAATTTTCCCAGTAATGAACAGCGAATGCTAGAGTTTCTTTCGCTTTTAAGGCGAGCGCCATCGAGAAACTGCAGAGCGGTAACCCTAAACTTCTCTGTTTACAAGTTACCAACAAACAGACGGGGTCCTACAGTGTTTCATCTATTTTTAAAGCTGTTCTGACGTCACGCTAGTTGCAAATACAGTTGCTGTGACGTACTATCGACGGAACAAAGTGTATTTACGTCATCAGAGTTAATTAATGCCATAACCTGATTTGTCATGGCTCTAAAGCAGAAAGCAAAACGTCTTTGTGCAAAATGAACTGAAGGAGAAAGTGCTAAAGCTACCATATTTTCATCAGAAAATTTGCGTGTATGCAGTCAAAGCTTGTAGCAGCCAACTAATATATCAAACATATATTGCGCAATCATTCGAAATCACGTGCACGTTTGCTGCAAATTTACTTCCTTTTACTGCGGAAAAGGAAAAAAAGATAATGGCCTGTTCCTCTTTGTTGCATTACGAGAGACAGATATTTACTTGAAAGTTAATTCGAAGACATTTGTCCAGCCATAATCTTCGACATAATTTGCATGCAGAGTTTTGTAATTTTTATTTCTCTTGATTGCTTTTGTGACATCCACTTTACAATTACAAAAGGCTGTAATTAATCGCTGGTTTTTCTCTACCGGAAGCCATCGTCACCGGAAACACGTCTTATTCACTCTTTTTGCCGGGCAATATGTATTTGTCACGTGACAATGTTGTCGCCCATATTGTTAGGGAAATATTTCCAGTAGCGACAGTAGCGAGTAATAACTCTTTACCTAGCCAAATTTGTCGCCTTTTCAAGTTGTGTTTGATTGATGCAAGGAGCAAATTCTTTGATGGTTTGTGTGTAGAGCCATGACTGAAGACTGTCCGCGGAGAGGCATTACTTTCCAGTGTGGATTGGCCCGGGAAACTTACGGTTTTGAAGGAAAGGACCTCTCGGCCTTGAAAGAGTTAGCATGTTCGTTCCTCGATCAAAAGGTATAATTAAGCTTATTTGACCACCAGCCCGTCTACTTTAACCGCAGTTGCTCTCTTTAGCGTTCAAATATCACAAAGTGAAAATTCTCTTTCGCCATTTGTCTCTCGGTGTGACTGTTTTTCAATTCGAACGAATTGGTCGCGTTCTATATTTTTCTCTCGATTCGGTCTGTATATTAACGTCGATCTCGCGAAGTTAAGCTATATTTTTTCTATTATCTTGTCGATCATCTTTTACTTCTCGAGTTAAGCGCCAACCAGATGATATATTCCCCGAACGATGTTGCCGTACTGAGTATTTTTGGCTTTGTTTTTTAAAGCTTAACCGTAGTTTATTTAACGGTTGTGCGCTCATATCGGTCGACGCAAAGTGACAGTTCACGTACGTGTCTTTGTACTTACGCTCGGCAATTTTAGTTAAATCATGTCAAGTTTTGTTGTTTCTAAGTCAGACCGCCTTGTCGTTTTAAGTATAACTTTAGAGCTCGGCTGTTTCGTGAACCACCCCGTGTCTGTGAGCGACAGTCAATAGCGAAAACAACGTGTATTAGAAACAAGGTGGAGATCGACTCTTTTGCTGTCACGCGGTTTAATTCATTCATGCATATCTTACGGACGTTCTAGTAAGATCTTCGAAGCTATATGCCAAGAGTAAAACCTGTCTGAATATTGGCAATTGTCCCTGGCGCCGAGCAATCCAGTCAATTTCTCCGATGTTATCCGAAACAGACAGTCTGTAAAATGCACGCGTGTCTATGTTATGAGTCCACGCCGCCCCCATAAATATACCATACCAAGGTTTAAGTCTTGAGTTCTCTCATAGAAATTGTGTTAGCAGTCTATAAAATGTGCAATGATAAATAATGACGGTGTTTTTTTATCGGTTAAAGTTTTGAAGAACATTCGAACATGCGGGGTGCTACAAAATCATGACTGGGTATTATGAGCGTTGCACTTCCTGTTTTTTTTTTCGATCTTCTCAGTTCAACAGCCTTTTAAAGTTTGTATGCATTGCGACAAATATTGAAGTAACTCCCAATTTGTTAATTCTTCGGCCGCTTAATACGTTAACACCGGTGCCATGAAAAATCCAGTTGAGTCTAGGCCTTTAATATTTCACATTTCCAAAGCAGCTCTCAAATTATAAATGTTTTTACAAAGCTCCATACAGGTTAATTGGTAACCTCGAGCAAATTAGTCAAGTTATAAATATACCTATTTTTGCTTTCTCTGCTTAAAAATAGCTGCCTAATTATTTTATTTTCATTCCTTTTCTTTCATTTTAAACATTGCCTTCGGTAGTTTTCACCCATGTGGTGGGAAAATTTCAGCCTGTTTTTAAGTTTAATTATTCCTCCCCCCATTTATCTATTTATTAATTTATTTATTCATATATTGATTTCAATGTGATATCAAAAGAACCAGCTGTTTGAATTGGACCTTGTAAATAAGAATTTTTAAGGAGTAGAGACATGAATTTGAAATTCAAATGTTTTTAGTTTATCTAAGGTCACGCACTGATTTGAATGAAAGGGTGTACACAGTATTTGTAAATGACAAATCACTCTAGATATTCTTGAAATATTAGATGAGCAATACATACTGCATACACATGGATGTTCTTTTCATTTGTGTAAAGTTATGCATGAGTAAGATTTGCCTTTTTTCCATGTCAATTTGTATTTATTTTTTGCACCTTAAAACATATATATGTCTTACTAAGTTGGTATCATACAACTTACAGTTTGGAACAGGTCTCTTTTTGATGAGTTTGATTGTTTATTCAGCGATGAATCTGTCTGTGTTTACGTGGGCTTATTAAATTCCATTCCCTTGAATCACAGCTTCAGTACCTCAACAGTAAAAAGAAAATTGTCCTATTGAGTATACGATACAATTTTTTATTCCGCCCACTAAACAAGAGACATACATTTCTATTGTTAACAATTAATCATTGAACAGCATAGGATGTTGGACAGCTCAAGATTTAGATCATGAACCAAATAAATTCCATGGTTACTATTGCGAGCTTTTTACCTGTTCTTATAACAAAAAAAATACTGATTCTGATTGGCTGGAAGCAGTGCAGTTCAAGTGTAACACCAGTGCAAATTACACATCATAATTCTGGATTATGATTGGCTGAAAGAGTATAGGAAATTTTATAAGCCAGTGATATCATGTGAAAACTGATGAAGAAATTTTGTGTGGAAATTTTGAAAAATGCTTTTTCTAATGAGAAAAATGGCTTCAAGAATGATCTTCTGGCGGTTCTTTTATGCAAATTTTTGCATGTTCAAATTGGAATCAATTTGCTCTTGTAAGGTTTTCAGAGAGCTGAAATTGCACTCGCCGAAGCAGCTTGTGCAATTTCCACTTATGTCCAGTATTGAACCCAAGTATTGTGTGATTAGTACTTCATATTTGGTAGAGTTATTTGACATTTTCATATTGCTTCATATTTGACAGAATTGTATGTGTTTTTGGTGCCTTTTTACCAATGAGGACACTGTGATGCTTATCATAAGGAATTTGAATCTCATTAGCATTCAATCCTGGACATATCTGGCAATTTCAGCTTTGTGAAAAACTCACTTGTGCAAAGTAATTCTAGCTAAGTTGAACTCAAAACCGTATGATTACTTATACCAATTATTACTCTGTCAGTTCCTCTATTCCACTTCCTAAGTATTTTCTGGGCATTTAACAACATTCTGTTCACAAGCCATTTCACATCCATTCAGAAAAAATTTGCATCTGTTCGAACAGCTTGGGTGATATTTTCGAAAGTAAGTCAATCCATTCAAACGGCTGTGTCATCAGTTCACAAAAATTGCCCAACCTTTCATACAGCTTAAGTGCACTCCTTCAAAAATATTTGCATCCGTTCGAGCAGTTTGGTCATTCATTGACAAAAATCATCCATCCATTCAAATGGCCTGTGCCATCTGATCAGAAAAATTGTCCATCCATAAGAACAGTTGTGGCACCTGTTCAGAAAAATTTGCATCCTTTCGAACAACTCGGTCGTCTGTTCAGAAAAATTGTCTATCTGTTCAAAATTTCAATTAGTGGGAACTTCATTCAAACGCCTTGGATCATAATTAATTTTATGCTGTTCAGATGACTTTATGGCCAGTCATTTGCAAAACAAAGACAGGACATGTCAGTTTGTGAAATCTTGTTACCCGGTACTGGTAATTAAAAACCCAGCGTTCGTCAAAAATTTTTTTTTCCACGAGAATTTGAGCTTGGAACATAATACAAATTTATATTCTTTTGAATCGCCAATGAAATGACCTTTTCTAGATATTTTTTCCTTTAGGGCCAATAAAAATCTCTGATTATAGTGAATGGGCCAAACCCAAGCTTTGCAAAAGTCTCTTCACAAACCCTGACTTTGAAACGATTTGGGTTGTAGAGCTACCACACACTGGCAGTAGTACACTCTAATGTATTCTTTGACAATCCAGCTTTATCATGTTACAATTTTAACAAAATCAAAGAAAACTAGAATTAAATAGAATTTTTTGTCACCTTGTGTCATTGCTTGACTCAACAGAAACAGCCATAGTTGTTCATAGCAACCGAAAAACATGAACATAACACAAGCCGACGTTTCGGTTAAGAAAAATGCCAGAATTATCACCTGAGAGCTAAACGTTGAATGGGAACATCGTTTCCGAACTTTTCTTATGTAATTAAGACGACATTCCTTGGCAGGATAGAAAAGAGAACGAAAGAAAAAACAGAGCAGACAGCATAACAAATCAATAGTTATTCACCGCTTGGCGTTGGGCACAAAAACAAAAAATAATAAAGCTTCTGGATAATTTCAGCCTTAGAAGCCAGCAAATGGTCCCAAAATTACCCTCTGTATCCTTATAAATGTCCTGACTTCCATCTCCAAAGATTTTTGTCCCAATTTTGAGCAAATAAACATTTCTCCGCGACAGAGGTGTAACATCCACTCTCACTGAGCTGAACACTTTTATGTCTGGTTTCGGCAAACAACCACAGCTGTCGGGCGACGTGTTGACAAATAATCTGTGCATTTCCTCCACAAAACATGGTGAATTGAAAGTATTAAGGCTTTTTCACTGTTAAGGTGAGCATTTAGCTTGCAGTTTGCATAGCCAGTTATTAATTAATTTATAAATGAAAATGAAATAATTTATAAATGTTTATAACCAAAACATGAGCCACATTCAACCGTTGATGGCTATCTGCTAGTTCCATTCACAGCCAGTCCTGACAATCCCTTCTCCTATACATGAACATCCGCTCAAAATTAATTTTTACTCGAGCCGTTCAGCCGTTCTGTCTACCGTTTAAAATATTTTTAGCCATACAGCTGTGATTACCATCCATTTGAAATTTTTCGTGAGCCATTCAGCTGTTCAGGACCATCCATTCAAAATATTTTTTACTTATAAAGCTGTTCAGCTGTTCAGGTCTATCATTCGAAAAATTTTTTAGCCA
>JAHPZR010040153.1:2500-10133 GCA_019787425.1 Platygyra sinensis | reverse complement strand
AATGAGGGCATTTTACTGAGCTCATGAGTGCTTTCTTTTCTGCTTCAGGAAGAAATAGACAGGGAGACGAGAAAGAAAATGGACAATTTTTTTGCCAAAGTTGAGCACACCAAGAACTTCCAACCGGGCAAGCCAAGATGGCTCTGCAGTAGTTGCAGCGAAAGGGCCGCAAAGAGAAGCGAATGGAAGAGCTCCCTGGAGGCGGGGAAACGACCACACGCGGTGAAGAAGCACGGCTACCGCCGAGCCCAGCCCTGGCCAACAGAAGTGTGGAGCTAGAGGGAATAATTGAAATTTAAGTGTTTTGTCTGTTTTATGCATTCCATAACTTCAGCGGTAAACCGGCTTTTATGGTTTAGGAATCTAACTTCTCAGTTGCATTGAGCTTAATCGAAGTCATGTTGGGTTTAGAGTTTTCACATGACAAATCGAAACAATGAATGACAGTGCGTGTGAAATTTAAATGTTGCGTGATCTATTGTGTAACTGGAACTATACCTTGTTGTGCATCGCAACTTTGTGGAAAGTGGACATTTAAAGCACTTAAGCTTTCACAGTTTTCCACATTTCACCTTGTATAAAACTACATGTTAGAGTAAAGAGCCGTTTACCTTTTCTCACTTTGAGAAACTAATTTATTGTATCAGTGAATTGACTCCCGTAGTATAAGGCATCTTTCAACTGATGATCGCTCGCTAACTGGTCAATAAAATCCGTATAATGTGCTTCAACCTATCAAAGCAAACCTGTTGCTTTTCTTGCAGCCAATCAGACACGAACAAAAATTTCAAGGACAGTCTTGCGCAAAAAAAAAAAAAAAAAGGGACAGTCTTCCGCGCATGGATCTTGTCACTGGTCGGTGTTCCCGCGCTTTTTCCCGCGGTTACCACCGGTCGCTGTTGTCATCTTGGTAGTGCAAAGTGGTTGTCCGAGTAAATTCGTTTTTGGGACGGACCATTATATTTTTTGAGGGTCTAGGAGGGAGTGTGTTTGGGCAATTTTTTGGAGCATGAAATGTTTTTCTCACCTTCAGGTCGCGCACGTTTCTTTTGTGGGCAAAGGGTTGTGCAGTTATTTTTTTCCACATCAAAAATAGGACTTGAATAGTAGAAATTACTAACTCAATTTTTCCCTATGGCTCCCTCCCCACTGTTGTTTGCTGAGCAATAATTTTTTGCGGAAAATTGCCCAACCCTCCCTCCACCCCTCAAAAGAAATTTTGGTCCGTCTGGTAGCTGTACACTATTCGTAAGAGAAATCACTTAGTAAGAACGCCTCTGCAAAACATCAAAACTCAATCAAAGCACTTGTTGAGTGAATTGTCTCAAGATATATCATGACCCTTTCACAAACACAAACCAATAAAACCAATTAATTTATTGCATCTTTATTTCCGACTTATTTTAAGAACAAGGTCCAGCTATCTTTTTCTTTCTTTCTTCCATTTGTAAACTGGTGTCGATTTCTCGTCTTTTTGTATCTTATATCGTCTTCCTTTACCCTGGAAACACAATAAAAGCACAATAACTCGAATTTAGACGACAGTATACGAACCAAGGAGAAGAGGAAACCTGCCTGCTGTTTTGATTGTTTTGTTCATCTCCTCTACTAACTATGTTTTGTTGTAATTGTAGGTTACAAGATACAAATTTTATAACTACCACTCCCTCTCTCTTACTAAAACTCTGGTGTGCAATGATCATTTGGATTCAAAACACCAGAAGCATTCTGCTCAAGTAATAACTAAAACACTATCAAAACCCAGCTTTACTTTGATTAGATCTGCATTTCGTATTGAAGATAGCAATGACTGAAAAATAAATCTTTTAATGAATTTTTCACCATCCACTGGAATGTCAAACGGCTCTCAACTACTTCACTACAGTCTATAGCTTTGTAAGTTCCTGAAATTTGAGCATCAAGGCAAAGTGACTTCAATTGCTGGTCGAAGCCGGGATTGAAAATTAAAATTGTTGTTGACCTCGTACCATGAGATGTTTTTGAAGCTCCAGCTCTTCAGAAACCTTCTGTATCCTCTTTTCCCGTTCAATTCTTTCTCTAAGTTCTTCATAGCAACGGTGCCTCTGTTTCTCAAGTCTCTGGAAGATATTGAAAAATTATTTCAGTCAGTTGAGAGAGAGAAAGCACTCATCACCACTCACAGGTTACCACTCAAAAATATATGACCTGGGTTATTGTTCAAGCTTGTCTGGTCAAGATGGCTGGATATTGGTTTAAGTTCTTTTTTTGCATGTTTATAGAACACGATGAAGACAAGTCCATAAACGAAAAACGAATAAGGCCAATATCCAGCCTTCCTGACCAAACAAGCTTGGTTAACAAATGGTTTACTACTGTTAAATGGGCTACAGAGTAGGGCCAAGGTATTTGATATTAAAAGGGCTCAGTCACGGTTAAATGGTTTGAAAAGTTTAGCTAAACTTTTCAAATTCGTTGTTTACAATCCATGACAATCTTCTCCATCCTTAACCATCCAATGTTTGTCTATCTTTATAAAGTGTTATTTTCAGGTTTCTTTCAATTTAAAGGTAATTTTGTCCATGCTCAAAATAACTCAAAATACCCTGACTGAGCCCCTTTAAGGTTGCCGATGAAAAATGTAACATTGAAAAGAAAATCATCATCATTCTTTCTTTCATTTTTTCAACAGCATACACTGCTTTTACTGTACAGACAACGTAATCCACTTAGTAACTCAGAGTTTAATACCTGAACTATTTGTTCATCTGGAGTTTGAATTAACTGTTTAGCAAGTGTTTCTCTCTTAGGCCTGTTGTACGTTCTTGACACAAGTTCAGGTACAGTGTCAAAATGGATTGCGGCATCAAAAGACTGAGCTGAAAGACAAATTATGTCACATATTAATTTTCAAAAGAGTAAACCTGGGCTGAGTGCTGAGATGATATAAAATAATAAAGCTTACATGAGGTAGTTTACAAAAAAATGTTTGACTACAGTTCCGTGAGGGAGGCGAGATGGCCTTGTGATTAGTTCACTCAACTACAGATTGAATAGTTTATATAGGCCCTTTGCAGGATCCGGTCACATGGTATGGAATAAATTACTCTGGGATGCAAATACTGCAGTGGGACTTCCAAAACAAAGGAACTCTTACCAGTCCAGCCCAACTAAGGACTTTCCTTTGTTTTGAAAGTCCCACTGTGTCATTTGCGTCCCAGCATAATTTATTCCGTACCATGTGACCGGATCCTGCAAAGGGCCTATTCAAGCCCTAGCTGGGGACATTGTGTTGTTCTTGGGAAGGACACATTACTCTCACAGTGCCTCTCTCCACCCAGGTGTATAAATGGGTACCGGCAAAATTTAATGCTAGGAGTAATCCCGCAATGGACTAGCATCCCATACAGGGGGAGTAGAAATACTCATACTTGCTTCATGCTACTGAAATCGAGACAATGGAAAGAAACAACAAAGAAACAAAGAAACAACTGATGCAAAGAAACAGCTGGTTCACACTAGCAACGGAATCGGAAGTGTAAGGAGTGTTACAATCCAGTGTAAATCAAAAATCGGGATCGGAAGCGGAGTCGGAAGCTCAAAAGAGTTTCTTTTTCTTCCGATTCCACTTCTGTCGCTTCTGATACAGTGAGAACAGAATAAATGGAATCAGAATTGGAAGCGGAATTAACAGCCAATCAAACAACTCATTACAGGTCCCTTTCAAACTTAGAGCAAGAAAAAAATATGACAGCTATAGAAGAAAAACTGGCAGAGGCTGTAAGACAGTTCCCCGTACTTTATGACAAATCCTGCAGGGAATTCAAAGTCAACAGAAAAAAAGGCTAGCATGGGAGGATGTCGCTAAACAAATAAAGCTTTAGACCGGTATGTATTGCAGTAGTGAATACAGTTTCATTTGTTTGATGTTTTTGTATGGCTGCAGTTTTGTCGGGTTTTTCCGTTTGGGTATTAATTACTGTATTATTGTGTCTGCTGAGAGGTTACCTTAAAAAAAATCATAGCTAAGTTTGGCAGAATGTGGGATGGGAGTTATGCCGAAAGCGAGGCTTACAACTCTGCTTCCGTCGTGCCGATTCACACTAAATCAGAATTTTGTTCTGATTCCAACTCCACTTACGACCCCGCTTCCATGGCTAGTGTAAACCAACCTTAAAAAGTGCACTCTGTTTGGGTACACACTATAATGAAAGGTAAGGTAACTTTATTGTAAGGACTTTTGCGCCCAAAACTTCCCACACACAGATTTTTTTAAAACTTTGACAGCAGGCAGAAAATGGTAAGATTAGATTAAAAACGTAAAAAAAAATTTGGCTGTTACCAAACCCGTTATAAAGATAAGGCGTAGCACAGACCATAGCATTTCTAGGATTTCCAGTCACATGCGGCGATTCTGGCTGGATTCATTACTATCGGCATATAGTTAAGTTGAAAAATCATATCAAAGTTATGTGTGTTTAACATAGCATATATAGGCCTATTTGATAGATCTTTGCTACATATGTCATTAAATCAGGTAGAATTAGCCTTAAAAAATGCAACTTCTAAGTCATGCACACCTGTATCCATGTACCAATTTGACCCTATTTGAATAGTATATGAGAAATAATTAAACTTCCCACATACAGATTTTTTTGTTTTTTAGTATAATGGAGAGAATCAGAAAAGGAAGTGATCTGCTGAAAAAAAAGTGGGGGTCACCGAGCATCCAACAAAAATTATATTTGCACACCAAGTTAACGCAAAGGTCATCAGCTCTATATTTTGCTGAGTTTTGACTTGGTGTGTGCACTTGAAATACATGACTTGGCACGCGCGTGCCTAATGAATAGCGTGCGCACTAGAGATGCGCAGTAGCAATGGATATGTTGCAGTTGATTTTTGGTTTCAGTTAATTTTATAATTTAACCAGTTAGTTTTTTCTAACTAGGTGATTTTATTTTTAACTAGTTAGTTTTTTTCTAACCAGGTGATTTTATTTTTAACTAGTTAGTTTTTTTTTCTAACTAGGTGATTTTATTTTGAACTGGTTCATATTTTTCAAACTGGGTTGAAATTTCCAAACCAGGTTACACCTGTAATTTGTGTCAAAGGGGAAGGGTGAGTCTGGGACCAATAACTTATTAGACCAACAAATATGAGCAAATTTGCAACGATTGCTTGTGTGGCATAGTGGAGATGAAGATGGACTTCAAAGTCAGAGGTTTGGAGTTCAAATCTAGGTGAGTGCAAAATAATAATAAAAAAAAACTGGGGGGAGCTAGGTCTAGGGATAGGGTCAGGGGATCAATAGGATTAGGGATAGGGTTAGGGGGGTCAATAGGATTAGGGATAGGCTTAGGGAGGGTCAATAGGGTTAGAAATTGGTATAGGGTGAGGAATTGGTATAGGGTTAGAGCTGCTGGTGAGCGTGTTACTCTTTTTGAGAGACAGCCCCCCCCCCCCCCCAAAAAAAAAGCGGAAAAATCACCTAGTTAGAAGAAAACTAACTAGTTGAAAATAAAATCACCTAGTTAGAAAAAAACTAACTAGTAAAATTATAAAATGAACTGAAACCAAAAATTAACTGCAACAGATACGAAACACAGGGAGTGGTTGCCCAATCTCCTCTCTACTAGTCATTCAAAACTTTATCTAAATCCTCTTCACAGACACTTTGAAAATGCCAAGAAGTGGCTGTCGTTCTGTTAACAAGGGCACACTGCTATGCTACTCACTATCTATCACAGAATGGGTGGTGTGTAGCGTAGCCAATCAGAGAATGGCATTCATGATAGAACCCTGGTAGATTTATACTAATTAACAATTAGACTACGAGCTCGAGTTTTCTACAAGCAGATAGTCAACGAGGTGCAGCCAAGTTGACTATCGCTCGTAGAAAACGAGGGCGAGTAGTCTAATTGTTTTAGTATAAATTTACAGTAGTCTCATTGCATAAAAAGAAAAAATGTCAAGTAACACGTAAAAAAGAACTGTTTAATTATGTTACATCAGGTTCAAACGTGATGAGTGATGTGCACTGATGCGTAACTGCTGACTATCAGCAGATAGTCAACGGTAATATAGCCAATCAAACTCACTGATTCACAATAGACTACAGTAAATTTATACTAATACAGAATAGGCAGTGAGTAGCGAAGAATGGCATTTGTGATAGAATGCTGGTAGATTTGCACTGATACAATTTATCATTATCAAAATCTAGCGCTGTATCAAGAACGCTGTTCTCTTACCAGCTATGCTACTCAACAATATAAGGTAAAGGTAATGGTTTGACATTATCTGCTCTTGGAGCTAGCCATGCAATAAAGTAAGTTGTAAAATACAGAACATGTGTACCTTCTTTCTGACTGTCCACAAAAATAATGTGCTGGTTTGGTGGATGAGAATTATCTTCATCTGCCAATAAATGCAGGCTTGCTTGGAGCTTTCTATTTTCTGTTACAAGATTTAATTGCATTGCCACTATTACATTCAGTGGTTTAATAACTGTTCACTGAAAATCACTCAATAACAATAAAAGTATTGGGATGGATTGACATATTAACCTGCTTTTTACAGAAACATTATTTCATGGGTAGGTATACCGGTAGATAATGCACAACTGTGCAAATTGGCCACAACTGGTCAAGACTCAAAGTCAGACACTTGATCCAATATTCAATACTGTTAACAAATTATGTCACTGCTGTTTTTTTCCCAAAATTCTCACAAGTGATCAACAATAATTATTTATTTCTGCCAACAAATGTCAGACAATGTAAACAAACTTTATAACAATACAGGGGTTTTAGGTTCAGAGTAGTCACTGCTCACTCCACACTCTGGTGAAGACTCGTAGCATATGTTCATAGCCAATTCTGAAATCAGGAGAGAGTACTGAGCTTAAGGTTGGAGCAAACTTTTTAGATCATTTTCTTTACAAATTACCTTTGCCTCCATAGATCTTTTAGAGTTGATGTAATTAAGATCCTGGGTTTTCATCAGTTTCAGTGCCTTGCAGTGTGGCTTTTTGTTTTTTTGATGGCATGAACTCCATCCTGTATGTACAACATAAAACATTTTCTTATTAGCACCAGTTATTTCTGTCAAAATCATATTGCCTGACTGTGTTCATTCACTATGCAAGTCACCCAAATACACAAAACAAAAATAATGGGCAATACTTACTTTTGTTTTACTTCTGATCATCTTGAAGTAAAATTCATCTGGATTCCTGTTTAGCACCTCAAAGTAGGAAAAGTAAAATATGAAATGTACAGTACAAATACAGTTATTAGCAGTAAATCACTTTTGAGCAAGTTTTCATGTACTGGTATATGTAAAACTTGTGAAACAAGCAAAATACCAATTACAGTCCACAACAACCACAAATGGCATTGATAACCATATAAATACTCACTTTCTCTTTTAGAAGTTTAAGTCTGTTTTGTTTTCTATGGTAATCTCTGTAATAAAAAGAGAGAGATTCATTCACATATGTCAGTTAGCAAAATATATCCTGAGTGCCGGTAGCCGGTTGTTTAGCTAACAAGTCGTCCAGTTCGCTAATGTCTACATGTAGTTCATTATCATCTCCAAAGAAGAGTAAATGATGATAAAAACTACAGTTTTACAAACGTAAAAACAAATT
>JAHPZR010040151.1:0-27500 GCA_019787425.1 Platygyra sinensis | reverse complement strand
TAACTCAGCTTCAAAGAGTTGAAATATTAAGGGAAATGAAGATTTCATATACATTGTAAATTGAATTGATCATGATTATCAACTTCAACATTGGTATTAAGTTATTGCTGTAAAGAAGTAATAATGCTGGGATATCATACTACAGCTCGACAGTACAAGATTACCTTAGATTAGGAAGCTGTCTTTCAGAGGTAACTTTGGGTCTTCTATTTAAACATGAAAAGCAACTTTTCGCTTTCAAGTTTTCATAACTGAAGGAGTAATATTTCAGAGCATGGAAAGTGTTTGAATTTTCACAGTTAAAAACTTTCTTGCCTTTTTATATACCAAGCACAACAGCACATAGAGGGTTTCACTTTAATTCAGTGCTGCAAAGATGGTCCAAGCTCAAATTGTGGCGTGAGAGATAATCACCTTGGGTAATAGCTGCAACGGCAAAATGATAAAACTTAGAAATACAGAAGGCTAGAGATATTAAATAGTTCTTAATAAAAATTCCTTATCTTACTTCGTTGTCTGTTCACTTTTGCCACTGAGTTGAAGCGATCAGTAGCGAGTTATCACTTTCCAGGTTATCAGTAAGAGTTCGCTTCAGGTCTCTTCAAATCAACAGAACAAGTGGCTCTGAACTCCACCCACAAATTTGTTTAACATTTGCCAAAAATTGCGCCTTATTGTGCATATCAAATGTTGATAATATATATTAAAAATAACGTTTCACCGTGCCGTTTTATTTGAATTAAGACCCTAAAGCTGTAATACAAGGGTGTTTTTAGTAAGTCATACTGTTGCTATGGTAGCCTATTGTGTTACGAACGTAATAACAATGTGTTCATCAATGGTTGGACAATGTTTGATGCCATCATTGTAACATCAGTAATAAAGAGTGACTATAACGACCCATCAAAATGTGAGTGGTGGAAACTGTTTTGAGGCATCTTAAGCTCGCAAATCTCACAGTTATTTTTCTGGCAAACTTCTGCTGAGTGGGAATTCCCTCAGATATTTTTCATATAGCGAGACCCACCTCGAACATAGCTTTCCTTAATCGCCGACAAACGTCAGCTAGGTAGGATTTAAGCTGGCCTAACCTGCAAACAGTCTATCGGTGAGCCCGAACGAAGCCCTATCTCACACCGATCGCTGCGCTCATTCTTCTGTTTCGCGCTCGCAGAATTTTTTCTCCCCTCCTCGCCAGGAGCCTGTTCTCAGGCTAGAGCTAGCCAATCTCATTCACAAGCAAACGAGAATTCATCACAACCCAACAGATATCTTTTTTTTCTTATCGCGAGCTATTGCGAAGCCCAGCAAATTTACCGAAGAAGAAGCTGCCATAAATTTTCTTTTCCTTCATCGCCGGAACACGTACGTCCGTTGAGGGACACTGATTTAGATCGCAAATACGACAGATACCCTCATTTATTGTGATCCATTGCGACTTTGTCGAAGGGGGGAAATACTTTGATAGACATTCAAAATTGATGCATTCGTAAATCGGGGTCACCTCGCAGCTCTTACAAGGTCTCGCCTGATTAGAGACCACCCTTGAGGTTTAACAAAAAAAACAAACAACAGAAACAATGGACCCTAGCCCTAAAACAAAAGGGCTGCGACTCTATCCTCGCCAATGAAATTTAGAGCTTGTCGGAGCAGCGAAGCTACCGGTAAATCGACCAAAGCATCCCGGGTGAAAGACCTTAGGCTTCTTGTTTAATTGTTATTTTTATAACACATTTTGACTCGTTGGAGACTATTGAACTGACAACTGAATTATTCATCTTAACTCTCAGGATAAGAGTAAAAATGTCCCTGAGACTGATCATCGCAGTAAGGTTTCCGAATTAAGCAATTGGAAAGAAGAATCCTTAAAAGATCAGGGCTTCAACAGGATTCGAACCCGTGATCTCCGCGAACACCGGTGCGATGCCTTAAAAACTGAGCTATGGATCCACATAGCTTCCTTTGGGCTTCTTGTTTAATATTATTTTGATAACGCATTTTGACTTATTTGAAACTATTGAACTGGCAATTGAATTATTCACCTTTATCTTCCATTATAAGAGTATACGTAGGAAAGTGAGAGGTGAATTCAATTAATTGACCTCGTTACCAATGTGCGGCTTCATAGCTCAGTTGGTAGTTCATCGCACCGATATTCGGGGACGTCAAGCTCTAAAAACGCTTTCCTATAGCTGATAATGTGAATTTTTGTCTTCTTCAGATTCTTGTCATAAAGTAAACAGCCCAGCAATCTACTGCACCTCAAGAAGTTAGAGTCCTCTTCAAGCGTTTTGGGGTACTTTCAAATACCTAAAAGTATAGGCCTGGAGATGGATCGTAAGATCATTTTCTTTCGCAGAATGGCTATAATAGGGCTTTGCTTCTTCACTGCAGTTCAAGCAGTATTTAAGGACGGTGATGTAATTCTAGGGGGACTTTTCAATGTTCATCAATTTCCCACGAAGAAGTCAAAAGGGCAGTGTGGTGAGCTTGATACTAAAGGATTGGGTCGGGCGATGGCTATGATCTTCGCCATTGAAACCATAAACAAAAATTCAAGCCTACTTCCAAATATAACTCTTGGCTACGATTTACGAGACTATTGTGAAAATGCCACAAAAGCAATGGAAATTACCTTTGGGCTAATAAAGGATAAAACTTGTTATAACATAACATGTTCGAAAATGGAAATGAAAACTCCTATAATGGCGTTAATCGGACCATTCGAGTCTCGCACAGCTCTAGCTCTCAATGGATTTCTTCTAATGCTTGATGTTCCAGCCATAAGCGGAGCAACAACAAGTCCTGAACTTAGCTCTAACACTTATAATCATTTCTATCGAACAGCGCCTACAGATACCTTTCTGGCAAAAGCCATGGCCGACATTCTCGAACACTTCAACTGGACATATGTAGCGGCTGTTGGACTCGATGACTCATATGGACGAAATGGAGTGTGGTCTGTAATCAAGGAAGCTGCAACTAGGAAAAGCTCTTTCTGTGTTGCTATGACAGACTTCATACCTCTTGAAGGCCAATTAACAAGCATTCGAAATATTGTTTCAAGCCTACGACGGCAGAAAAACATCAGGGTCATCATCTTGTGGACATACGGTAGTCATCAAAGAAATTTCTTCAGCGAGGTTAACAGACAAAATCTGACTGGACGTGTTTGGATTCTAAGTGATGTATCAATCACTTCAAAAGCTTTTGTCTATTCAGACACTTTCACTTTAAACGAATCTATAGGCTTTCAACCGCACCGTTTTAGTGATGCAGGATTCAGAGAGTATATACCAGAGTTCTTAACTAATGCAACAAATAGAAGAGATGTTCCAGAATGGTGGAGCAAAGCTATAGCTCATGCCAGGTCCTGCCCAACTAATAAACAGAAAAATACTCAACAAAATGAAGTATGTGTACAAGGTGTTGTTCAAGACATCGCAGGGTCCTATATTCCGTATGTCATTGATGCTGTATATTCCGTTGCACATGCCATACAAATAGGCTTAGCTCAAGCTAGTACTAGTATGAATGATGACTATTGTCATCACAAACTTAATATTGATCGTCTTGACATGAGGCGACTACTTTCCAAAATTAACTTTATTGGACTATCTGGAAATGTGACGTTTGACGAAGTTGGAGAAAGGGGATCTGCGGTCTACGATATTGTTAAGTTTCAACAAGTGCGAGGTACTGACGGTGGACTACAACTGAAACAGACCATCGTCGGAAAATGGGAAGCGAATGGGCAAAGCAGCAAAAGGCTACATTTTTATGACGGAATGCACTGGAACTCCGCTAACAATACCGCTCCGAAATCTGACTGTCTGGACCAATGTCCAGAAGGAACTAGAAAATCCATTACTTCGCCTTGCTGTTGGCAGTGTGTGCGATGTCCTCGTGGCACCATCAACACCATTTCTGGTTCCGAAAAGTGCACCGAATGTCCCCGAGGAAAACGCTCTAATGAGGCTAGAACAAAGTGTGTAGACTTGCCTGTGATCAATATGAAGTACTCCAGTTTAGGTGGAATAGTCGTTCTTGCATTCGTTGCTTTGGGTATCGCTGGCACCTTCTTTTCATTTGCAGTTTACTGCCGCTTTTGGAACACTCCAATTGTCAAGGCATCTAACAGGACACTAAGCCTTATTCTTCTTGCAGTCATCTTAATGATGCTCTCTCTGACGTTAATGAACCTCCTTGAGCCTACAGATACTATTTGCAAGATTATTTATCCATGGCGATACATGACTTACAACCTCTGTCTTACGATTCTACTGGCAAAAGTCTTACGAATTTCCAGCGTTTTTCAAATTCCAATGACTCCCTGCTGCACCATAAGATCTTTTACCAACAGAATGCAAGCAGTGGTAATAACTCCACAAGTAGGTATTCTGTTTTTTGTTTTACTGCCTTGGTTGCTTATGGATCCACCTGTCATTAGAAAGCATATCTTAACAGACCACTATATTTTCATTGAATGCAAAGCGTACAGCTACTTGACAGGAAAACTTCTATTTTTGTTAACGTTCTCCTGTATTTTACTGCAAATGTTGTTGTGTGCATTTAGTTCCTTTAAGATAAGGAACATTCCAGAAAACTTAGGTGAAGCGAAGCGAATAGCGTTTTCAATGTACATATTTATGTTTTCATTGCTAGCTTATCATCCGGTAGAGTTTTCAATGGATGGATGGTATGTGACAGTTGTGGACTGCGTCACAACCATATTAACGTCTTACGGTTTTCTCTCTTGTATATTCTTGCCAAAAACATATATTATCATCGTTAGACCGGAGTTGAATAATTTAGGAGCGTTAAATCGACAGGTAACTAACTATTCCTTTGGCACAAGCTCTGTCCGAGTGAATCCTGCATTAGCCAGTTCAACAGGGTAAAGTAAAAAAGAGTAACACTTTTAAATTGTTTGAAATTTGAGAGAATTTCCTGAAGGGTATTTAATGTACATTATATTTAGTAATACCCGGACGAAAGTAGAAGTGATAACCAACACGGTAATGATGACAAATAAAGAAATCAATCAACTCCTCGAATTCTTGCTCATTCCATTTGTTGCCCCAGTCTGAATGAGGTCAATTTACTTATCTAGTTGCATTATGGTATTAGGCCAAACACCCTGAGATGCGGTTGAGGTTAGTTTGGTTCTGAAGCCAGTAGAGCTGATCATCAATGCGTTATCATTTGAGCTTCGTTTGGAATTTCACGAAGCCCCTGTGTATTATTATTGTTGATTATTGTGATGTCTCTAAACTCGGTTAAATAAGTATAGGTAATCAAATGAGTTCGAGTGCAATTTGGAATAAATAAGCACGAGTAAATTTTTCAAAGATTACAAAAAATTGCACGAGCCCGTAGGGCGAGTGCAATTTGTAGTCTTTGAAAAATTTACGAGTGCTTATTTATTCCAAATTGCACGAGAAAAATCATTTGATTACTTGTTAATAATATACAAGTAACAATTTCTGTCACGCTTCAGTATTTTGCGTGACAAATGGAGGCAACAAGCTACTTCAACTTTATTGGATGAAAATTTGACAGGTGAATTCAAGCGTAAAAATTCATTCACTCTCTCCAAGTCATGTATGAGAACTGAGCAGTTTCTTTTTACAGTTAAAAGCAGTCTTTACTCACAGTACAAAGCAGAGGAAAAACTCCCTGCGGTTTTGATGCGGCTTTCTTGCCAAATGTTTTTTGAGTGGTTGAGAAACTGTGTGCAAGAAACTATAAACTTGGCCGTGGTACAAGTTACTTTGACCAAAATACCGAGAAACGAAGCTAAAATCTACCAAGAAACGGAATTTCTTAGCTCTAAAGGACATCTTTTTAACCTCTCCTGGTTGCTGCCTGACTTTAGCTTCTTCACTGGACGTTGTACAGGTTAGATTTGCCTCCTGAAGCGTTTACCGGGTTTTGTTAGGGAACGATCTTTCTAATCTCTAAGCTCGCCGCTTCAGTTCTTTCACAAAAGTAAAATGCTTGCACTTTTTGTCTTAAAAAGTAAGATGTGGCCGGTTCTTAGGACGTCTTGTTGGGTCCTTCTTCGCGTTTTATTTCGTGGTGCTCAATAATTTTACAATTTACTTCTTCAACTTATTTTGTAATGTAGTCGTGCATATTTCCATTCACTCAAGCTCAAGTTTATGTTCAAGTTTTTAACCTCGCGGCTTTTGTGTATATCTACTTCACTTTTACTAGTTTAGAAGTTGTTGTTGAGCTTTGCACTTTGCTTCGTTATGAGGTAATTGTATTGAAATGAAGGTAACGAGTTTCAATCTTCGTTTAATTTTTGTCCGCCATTTTGTTTGTCCGAGCTCAAAGTAGGAGCTGCCAATCATTTTCAAACTAATTACACTTTTTTGCACTCAGTTACACATTTTTGCACTCAATTACACTTTTTTGCACTCAATTACACTTTTTGGCACTGATTTGGGATTAATTGACATGTTCTTAACCAATCAGAATGCAGAAATTGTTGCTTGTATATTATTACAACAATAACATCTTGAAAGTCAGTATATAAACGTACGGCGTAATTACTGTTTAGTACCCTTTTTATGTCAGTATACTAAGTGGAGTACTGGATGTTAAACCAGGAAAATACAGTATCATGATGAAATGAACGCGTCATGCTCCCCCTCCCGAAGTAGTAAGACAGCTTTGCAGAGCAAAAAAAAAAAAACTCATAATAAATAATCATAATAAATTCCAAAGCAAAAAAAAAAAAAAAAAAAAAGCACAATAAAGATGCCATGCACAAACGAATCGTGTGCCCCGTACAAAACAGTTATACTAGTATGCCTATGAGCAGTCAATGCTGACGTCCAACATATGGCGAAAGGGATTGAGAGTTAAACCAGACTACTATTTGTTATGCATTAAATTTGTTCAACGTCCTTACTTTTTTCTCTTTTTTTTTTAACAGCTTTATTGAGTAAACCACATAAATAAATAGCATAAATAAAA
This sequence comes from Platygyra sinensis, assembly GCA_019787425.1. Lineage (NCBI taxonomy): Eukaryota > Metazoa > Cnidaria > Anthozoa > Scleractinia > Merulinidae > Platygyra > Platygyra sinensis. The sequence continues at coordinate 20,513 of JAHPZR010040151.1, read as the reverse complement.
GAAGGCAACACCCAAAAGGGGCAGGCGCAACGGGGTGAAGTCCCATGCCAGGCACCGCCACTGGATTAAGACCTAAAATTAAAACAAAAGCATACACAAGCATTTATAAGAAGAATATTTATCTAGAGTGGCATGAGCATGTTTGGACGAGCGTCCACATGCAAGGGTAATTGAGATCATATACCCTTGAAAAGTGAGTGCTCATTAGTTTGTGGACAGTTGTATGAAGAAAGTTGTGTTAAAAAAGTGCTAATGTTCCTATAGCACTTTTTTAACACAACTTTCTTCATACAGTAATTCCAATTGCTACACAGCATCAATTCAATTGCGGACAGTTGTAGCATGTTCCACAATGGTTTGAAATCTATGTTGCGTTCTAAACGACACGAGGGCTGCTGCTACGCAGCAACTTTTAATTGCATGGTATAGAGGTTGCCAGGGCTACAAATCTTTCTTCGATCTAGTCTCCAGGGTCCAATAGACCATTTTACAGTTGTCGACTTAGTGACCTGGCTTCTGAATCGCAGCGAGGCTGGAGTTGACCTTGTCTTGACACAGACCTTGCAGCTTTTATTGTGCAAATCAAGTTGTTCTTACTTTGTTCTTAATTTGCTTTTACATGAGAAAAGCAGAGAGGTCTGTTTCAAAGCAAGGTCACCTCCAGCCTCTCGCTTGCACTCTTGGCCAGGTAACTAAGTACACAACTGTTAAATGGCCTATTGCTCAATAGTGGGTTAACTTGACTCTGAACAAAACCATTAACCCTGGGCTAGGGCTCACCCTGCTTTGAGTAACTGCTTCAAGAACTCATTGAATGTTTTTTTTTAATTTAATTAATTTTAATTGTATAGTTATTAGTAACTTTAGTAATTTAAGTAATTGTTCCTGAAAAGCCCCATTGGGGAGGTAACAATAAAGTATGTATATATTACAAGCAAAACACAGGTTACTTTTCAACAATTAATTTAATCTTGAACTAATTTTAGGTTTAGGCAAGAAAGTATCATGAACGAACAAAATACCTGGGAAGTGTGATAGTTGGCACTGGCTAAATGAAAACGAATCTAAATTGGTTTTTAGAGGTGATTTGAATAAAAGAAACGCATAAAATGTAAACGAAGATAATAAGTCGAAGTTCAACACAACTGAATCAACTTTAATTCAAGGCAAACATTTCAGCATCAACATGTGTAAAAACCAATAAAATCATAACAAAGATAACATTAAAACTATCTAACAGAATCCTATATAAGTAATTTGCCATTAGAAGTGGTGGTAGTATTCCCAAATTCTAACCGTCCAATTGTATAAAATGAACAACAATAACAACAACATGTAAACTGAACATGTAAACTGGAAGGTTATGTTAAGTAATGTCCATCTGCGTTGCAGAAGCACTGGACAAATGATTTTTTGGGGTTAAAAGTTCATAGCCTCTGATTGTAACTGAAACTAATACTTTGTACATGTTGATGAAAAGTGTACTAAACATTGACAAGAAGATCTGTATTGTCTTTCTAAGGCGTCACGCAACGACTGACTAAGTGAAAGATGGGCTACTCGTAGTCTAAATCGCCATTAAAAAAAAAAAAAAAAACTTCCATATAAAGGCCAAATAAATTAACCATCACATCAACTCATCACGGCAATCGTACTGCGCTGAGAATTTCAAATGCTATTGGGTTTTCTGTGGCCTTTCCATGTGCTCGTCTTCTTTGACGTGATCGCGGTCACGCTCAACCAGCCATTTGGAATTACATTTTGCACACCAAGGGTAGAAAATGCACAAGTTACTTGTGGCATTAAATTACAAGTAAAGTTTATTTCTACATTTTAAAATAGCTTTACGTAAGCATTTAAGACCAAGCGTTTAGGACCAAACAGAGTTTCCCTCGCAAAATCTACATCACGTCAACAGTCACATATCGAGCTACCGCGCTATATAGCGCGGCCTGTGCATAACAAACACTCCGAAATATAATTGAACACTAATTTGTAACCAGAGCCAAAAAAATACGCCAGTCAAAAGTAAATGTAAAAACGAGAATAAGTAAAAAAGTACGTGATGTCTTGCTTGTTTACTCCCGGGGTTTACTCGAACATTGAAATCATGAAATAAGTTTTTCTTTTGTGAAACATTCAGTCAAAACTACGCGAAAGCTTTGTCAGAGCCTTTTAAAGCACTATGATAGGCCAGTGCGTTCGAACCTTGATAGTTAAATTTTAGTATTTAACCTTAAAACAAACATTTATAAATTAAAAGCTCAACTAACCTTCGAGAGGAAGAGCACATGGCAAGAAACACGGTGCACAAGGCATTGTGGTTGAATTTGTGGATACAGCGCAATGCATTGTGGTAAAAAAAAGTTTGAAGCTCGATTCCCTTGCGGATTATATCTGCTGACTTCGCTCAGTCGCTTCAAGCTCCTTCGCTGCGTCAGCAACTAGTCAACAACTGCGTAACAGTCAACAAAGGAAAAAATATATTCGATAACTTATCACTTATGTCAGTTCCTGGTATGAGCTGGAAGTCGTTGAAAAGATGAAACGACCGTTCGGTTCTTTCAGTGACCCAACGTGAAAGCTGCGTTCGTCAAAAAAGTCGGCTTTTATTTGCTCGTACACCTGAAAAAAGAAAACTGATTAGACAGAAAAGGAAAGAAAAGAACGAATAGAAAACAAAAAGAAAAGACAACAAAAGACAAACGACAACAGCGGTAAAGTCAAATTCTTGAAGACTTTTCTTAAGGATCACGTAAGTTGTTTTAATTCGATCGTTGTATTAAGTAAACGCTTTTGCACGGCTGCTTTCCCAGAAATACCTGAGCACCCTGAAACGTAACTGGGTTTACGTTGACGTGTCCCTTCCCGAACAGATAATCACGGTGACCAAAAAAAAAAGACGTAGTAGATTAGACAAGTTACAGTAACACTTACATTGGTAACTAAACAATTGATATCTTTACCTGCATGCTTCCGTAGCAATTACAGAAACGTCACCTTAACTGTTTTCCGGATTTCCTTAGCACTTTTGGAAGGTCTGTAGGGTAACTTTTGTTTAGTAGGCGTCCTGATTCAAAAAGAAAAAAAAATTGGCCTACATTTTGTACAATAAATATAACATCAATTGAATGTCAATATCAGGACCGAAACGACAGTGGCAGTTTACGTCAAAATCTTCAATAAGCAATACGAAACTTTTTTGGAGGTTAATGATCTCAGCGAGCAGTGATGGATTTTCGATCGGGTAGATCCGGATTGCAAAAGCAATTCTGACTGATGATAAAAAATATATCGCCATTTCCCCCACGATCTAATTCACTGTAGGGGAGAAAATAAATTCAGTGACTGAGACAATTGCGGTAAAAAAAAGGAGGGCTGATCAGGATAATTCATCAGACAACAGAGACCAGGCGTGTTTGACAAATTAGACTTGCCATATGAAGGGCCGCACCAAGACGCATTAACCCGGTATTTGCGAGTTGCTAAAGTAACATACCTGACATTGTGATGGAAAGCACTGCTATTTTACTGCTCGGCCCTGATAACTTAAAGATGTAGTCTGTTTTTTTCATCTGCGTCGGCTGCATCGAGTGTAATGCAAAACATTGTTGCCTCGAATTTAACAAGAAGACGCAAGGATTGTGCGAGCTTTTGAAGTTACAGAATCAGTTATTGTTCTTCGTTACAACGTTTTCGACGACAACGAAAAACATGAGCTAATAAGTGCCGCGTCCCTAGGATATAAGATATAAGTGCCCCTCTCTAATAAGCGCCCTTCATTAGCCTTAAATTGTTCTTTGAGCCGATCCAGCGTCCCGCGAACCAAATTGAATACAGAATGTTAGAATATGGAAGGGACCATTAAAAAAGTGATTGGGGAGGAGGGGGCGATAGGACTTTTTTTTAGCTTGCAGAGGTGAGTTTGTTCGTTTGTTTTTACACGTCCACTGCTTCTGCGGGATTAGTTTTTGGAGTCAAGTCCTTTGCACGAATTATAATAATAATTTAATAATTACCATCACCATTACCATCACCATCACCATCACCATCATCACCTTCATCATCGTCGTCGTCGTCGTCATCATCATCATCATTTAGACAGCCCCTGTGAAAACAACATCACTGCGAGTTTACCTTTAGTTTTGTTTATATCAATTGTTAATTTAATGTTTTTGCTATATTACTATAAGTAACATTTGAGGAAAAAGTTTTCAATCTTTTTATAGTTATTGTTATTTTTATTTTTATTGTCACTGTCACTGTCACTGTCACTGTCACTGTCATTTTATTGTTATTGCTATTCTTGGGTTGCACTGTCACGCAATTGAAAAATAATTCGAAAACCATTCAGTGAATAAGCTCAAGAAATTATCATGTTATAGGAGATTGATAATTAAGACACTTCTCCAAGTATCAGGTCTGTACGTTTTCCCAATCTTCAAATATTTGTCGAAATATTTTGCACAAATTTACAGAGCCCAGTATGGTGCCGCCATGTTGGTGTACCTCCAAGGAACACCAACATGGCGGCCGTAAAATAGTGTAAACATCTGGAACTTACTTTGGCTATCTAGGCCGCGGATTATCTTAACTGATCAAGCAAACATTTAAATAAGCACTTTTCCTAATACTTTAAAAAGCTAAATATCCCGAGGTAAGTATATATTTTTCGATAAAAACGTTCATAGCTTTATGTCACGCACCGCCATAACTCTGAAATTTAAAATGTGCCTGTTTTTAGACGAAGCATGTTCTTGAGCTGAAAAGTTGTTAAAAAAACATAAATTTATCCCCTCTCATGCCTGATAAAGATTAACTTTGGTCGGTCTTTAGTTTTGAATTTTAGAAAATGATGACGTCACGTGCAACCCAAGAATAGCAATAACAATAAATGACAGTGACAGTGACAGTGACAGTGACAGTGACAATAAAAATAAAAATAACAATAACTATAAAAAGATTGAAAACTTTTTCCTCAAATGTTACTTATAGTAATATAGCAAAAACATTAAATTAACAATTGATATAAACAAAACTAAAGGTAAACTCGCAGTGATGTTGTTTTCACAGGGGCTGTCTAAATGATGATGATGATGACGACGACGACGACGATGATGAAGGTGATGATGGTGATGGTGATGGTGATGGTAATGGTGATGGTAATTATTAAATTATTATTATAATTCGTGCAAAGGACTTGACTCCAAAAACTAATCCCGCAGAAGCAGTGGACGTGTAAAAACAAACGAACAAACTCACCTCTGCAAGCTAAAAAAAAGTCCTATCGCCCCCTCCTCCCCAATCACTTTTTTAATGGTCCCTTCCATATTCTAACATTCTGTATTCAATTTGGTTCGCGGGACGCTGGATCGGCTCAAAGAACAATTTAAGGCTAATGAAGGGCGCTTATTAGAGAGGGGCACTTATATCTTATATCCTAGGGACGCGGCACTTATTAGCTCATGTTTTTCGTTGTCGTCGAAAACGTTGTAACGAAGAACAATAACTGATTCTGTAACTTCAAAAGCTCGCACAATCCTTGCGTCTTCTTGTTAAATTCGAGGCAACAATGTTTTGCATTACACTCGATGCAGCCGACGCAGATGAAAAAAAACAGACTACATCTTTAAGTTATCAGGGCCGAGCAGTAAAATAGCAGTGCTTTCCATCACAATGTCAGGTATGTTACTTTAGCAACTCGCAAATACCGGGTTAATGCGTCTTGGTGCGGCCCTTCATATGGCAAGTCTAATTTGTCAAACACGCCTGGTCTCTGTTGTCTGATGAATTATCCTGATCAGCCCTCCTTTTTTTTACCGCAATTGTCTCAGTCACTGAATTTATTTTCTCCCCTACAGTGAATTAGATCGTGGGGAAATGGCGATATATTTTTTATCATCAGTCAGAATTGCTTTTGCAATCCGGATCTACCCGATCGAAAATCCATCACTGCTCGCTGAGATCATTAACCTCCAAAAAAGTTTCGTATTGCTTATTGAAGATTTTGACGTAAACTGCCACTGTCGTTTCGGTCCTGATATTGACATTCAATTGATGTTATATTTATTGTACAAAATGTAGGCCAATTTTTTTTTCTTTTTGAATCAGGACGCCTACTAAACAAAAGTTACCCTACAGACCTTCCAAAAGTGCTAAGGAAATCCGGAAAACAGTTAAGGTGACGTTTCTGTAATTGCTACGGAAGCATGCAGGTAAAGATATCAATTGTTTAGTTACCAATGTAAGTGTTACTGTAACTTGTCTAATCTACTACGTCTTTTTTTTTGGTCACCGTGATTATCTGTTCGGGAAGGGACACGTCAACGTAAACCCAGTTACGTTTCAGGGTGCTCAGGTATTTCTGGGAAAGCAGCCGTGCAAAAGCGTTTACTTAATACAACGATCGAATTAAAACAACTTACGTGATCCTTAAGAAAAGTCTTCAAGAATTTGACTTTACCGCTGTTGTCGTTTGTCTTTTGTTGTCTTTTCTTTTTGTTTTCTATTCGTTCTTTTCTTTCCTTTTCTGTCTAATCAGTTTTCTTTTTTCAGGTGTACGAGCAAATAAAAGCCGACTTTTTTGACGAACGCAGCTTTCACGTTGGGTCACTGAAAGAACCGAACGGTCGTTTCATCTTTTCAACGACTTCCAGCTCATACCAGGAAATGACATAAGTGATAAGTTATCGAATATATTTTTTCCTTTGTTGACTGTTACGCAGTTGTTGACTAGTTGCTGACGCAGCGAAGGAGCTTGAAGCGACTGAGCGAAGTCAGCAGATATAATCCGCAAGGGAATCGAGCTTCAAACTTTTTTTTACCACAATGCATTGCGCTGTATCCACAAATTCAACCACAATGCCTTGTGCACCGTGTTTCTTGCCATGTGCTCTTCCTCTCGAAGGTTAGTTGAGCTTTTAATTTATAAATGTTTGTTTTAAGGTTAAATACTAAAATTTAACTATCAAGGTTCGAACGCACTGGCCTATCATAGTGCTTTAAAAGGCTCTGACAAAGCTTTCGCGTAGTTTTGACTGAATGTTTCACAAAAGAAAAACTTATTTCATGATTTCAATGTTCGAGTAAACCCCGGGAGTAAACAAGCAAGACATCACGTACTTTTTTACTTATTCTCGTTTTTACATTTACTTTTGACTGGCGTATTTTTTTGGCTCTGGTTACAAATTAGTGTTCAATTATATTTCGGAGTGTTTGTTATGCACAGGCCGCGCTATATAGCGCGGTAGCTCGATATGTGACTGTTGACGTGATGTAGATTTTGCGAGGGAAACTCTGTTTGGTCCTAAACGCTTGGTCTTAAATGCTTACGTAAAGCTATTTTAAAATGTAGAAATAAACTTTACTTGTAATTTAATGCCACAAGTAACTTGTGCATTTTCTACCCTTGGTGTGCAAAATGTAATTCCAAATGGCTGGTTGAGCGTGACCGCGATCACGTCAAAGAAGACGAGCACATGGAAAGGCCACAGAAAACCCAATAGCATTTGAAATTCTCAGCGCAGTACGATTGCCGTGATGAGTTGATGTGATGGTTAATTTATTTGGCCTTTATATGGAAGTTTTTTTTTTTTTATTTTAATGGCGATTTAGACTACGAGTAGCCCATCTTTCACTTAGTCAGTCGTTGCGTGACGCCTCAGAAAGACAATACAGATCTTAACTTGTCAATGTTTAGTACACTTTTCATCAACATGTACAAAGTATTAGTTTCAGTTACAATCAGAGGCTATGAACTTTTAACCCCAAAAAATCATTTGTCCAGTGCTTCTGCAACGCAGATGGACATTACTTAACATAACCTTCCAGTTTACATGTTCAGTTTACATGTTGTTGTTATTGTTGTTCATTTTATACAATTGGACGGTTAGAATTTGGGAATACTACCACCACTTCTAATGGCAAATTACTTATATAGGATTCTGTTAGAATAGTTTTAATGTTATCTTTGTTATGATTTTATTGGTTTTTACACATGTTGATGCTGAAATGTTTGCCTTGAATTAAAGTTGATTCAGTTGTGTTGAACTTCGACTTATTATCTTCGTTTACATTTTATGCGTTTCTTTTATTCAAATCACCTCTAAAAACCAATTTAGATTCGTTTTCATTTAGCCAGTGCCAACTATCACACTTCCCAGGTATTTTGTTCGTTCATGATACTTTCTTGCCTAAACCTAAAATTAGTTCAAGATTAAATTAATTGTTGAAAAGTAACCTGTGTTTTGCTTGTAATATATACATACTTTATTGTTACCTCCCCAATGGGGCTTTTCAGGAACAATTACTTAAATTACTAAAGTTACTAATAACTATACAATTAAAATTAATTAAATTAAAAAAAAACATTCAATGAGTTCTTGAAGCAGTTACTCAAAGCAGGGTGAGCCCTAGCCCAGGGTTAATGGTTTTGTTCAGAGTCAAGTTAACCCACTATTGAGCAATAGGCCATTTAACAGTTGTGTACTTAGTTACCTGGCCAAGAGTGCAAGCGAGAGGCTGGAGGTGACCTTGCTTTGAAACAGACCTCTCTGCTTTTCTCATGTAAAAGCAAATTAAGAACAAAGTAAGAACAACTTGATTTGCACAATAAAAGCTGCAAGGTCTGTGTCAAGACAAGGTCAACTCCAGCCTCGCTGCGATTCAGAAGCCAGGTCACTAAGTCGACAACTGTAAAATGGTCTATTGGACCCTGGAGACTAGATCGAAGAAAGATTTGTAGCCCTGGCAACCTCTATACCATGCAATTAAAAGTTGCTGCGTAGCAGCAGCCCTCGTGTCGTTTAGAACGCAACATAGATTTCAAACCATTGTGGAACATGCTACAACTGTCCGCAATTGAATTGATGCTGTGTAGCAATTGGAATTACTGTATGAAGAAAGTTGTGTTAAAAAAGTGCTATAGGAACATTAGCACTTTTTTAACACAACTTTCTTCATACAACTGTCCACAAACTAATGAGCACTCACTTTTCAAGGGTATATGATCTCAATTACCCTTGCATGTGGACGCTCGTCCAAACATGCTCATGCCACTCTAGATAAATATTCTTCTTATAAATGCTTGTGTATGCTTTTGTTTTAATTTTAGGTCTTAATCCAGTGGCGGTGCCTGGCATGGGACTTCACCCCGTTGCGCCTGCCCCTTTTGGGTGTTGCCTTCTTTTATTTATGCTATTTATTTATGTGGTTTACTCAATAAAGCTGTTAAAAAAAAAAGAGAAAAAAGTAAGGACGTTGAACAAATTTAATGCATAACAAATAGTAGTCTGGTTTAACTCTCAATCCCTTTCGCCATATGTTGGACGTCAGCATTGACTGCTCATAGGCATACTAGTATAACTGTTTTGTACGGGGCACACGATTCGTTTGTGCATGGCATCTTTATTGTGCTTTTTTTTTTTTTTTTTTTTTGCTTTGGAATTTATTATGATTATTTATTATGAGTTTTTTTTTTTTTGCTCTGCAAAGCTGTCTTACTACTTCGGGAGGGGGAGCATGACGCGTTCATTTCATCATGATACTGTATTTTCCTGGTTTAACATCCAGTACTCCACTTAGTATACTGACATAAAAAGGGTACTAAACAGTAATTACGCCGTACGTTTATATACTGACTTTCAAGATGTTATTGTTGTAATAATATACAAGCAACAATTTCTGCATTCTGATTGGTTAAGAACATGTCAATTAATCCCAAATCAGTGCCAAAAAAGTGTAATTGAGTGCAAAAAAGTGTAATTGAGTGCAAAAATGTGTAACTGAGTGCAAAAAAGTGTAATTAGTTTGAAAATGATTGGCAGCTCCTACTTTGAGCTCGGACAAACAAAATGGCGGACAAAAATTAAACGAAGATTGAAACTCGTTACCTTCATTTCAATACAATTACCTCATAACGAAGCAAAGTGCAAAGCTCAACAACAACTTCTAAACTAGTAAAAGTGAAGTAGATATACACAAAAGCCGCGAGGTTAAAAACTTGAACATAAACTTGAGCTTGAGTGAATGGAAATATGCACGACTACATTACAAAATAAGTTGAAGAAGTAAATTGTAAAATTATTGAGCACCACGAAATAAAACGCGAAGAAGGACCCAACAAGACGTCCTAAGAACCGGCCACATCTTACTTTTTAAGACAAAAAGTGCAAGCATTTTACTTTTGTGAAAGAACTGAAGCGGCGAGCTTAGAGATTAGAAAGATCGTTCCCTAACAAAACCCGGTAAACGCTTCAGGAGGCAAATCTAACCTGTACAACGTCCAGTGAAGAAGCTAAAGTCAGGCAGCAACCAGGAGAGGTTAAAAAGATGTCCTTTAGAGCTAAGAAATTCCGTTTCTTGGTAGATTTTAGCTTCGTTTCTCGGTATTTTGGTCAAAGTAACTTGTACCACGGCCAAGTTTATAGTTTCTTGCACACAGTTTCTCAACCACTCAAAAAACATTTGGCAAGAAAGCCGCATCAAAACCGCAGGGAGTTTTTCCTCTGCTTTGTACTGTGAGTAAAGACTGCTTTTAACTGTAAAAAGAAACTGCTCAGTTCTCATACATGACTTGGAGAGAGTGAATGAATTTTTACGCTTGAATTCACCTGTCAAATTTTCATCCAATAAAGTTGAAGTAGCTTGTTGCCTCCATTTGTCACGCAAAATACTGAAGCGTGACAGAAATTGTTACTTGTATATTATTAACAAGTAATCAAATGATTTTTCTCGTGCAATTTGGAATAAATAAGCACTCGTAAATTTTTCAAAGACTACAAATTGCACTCGCCCTACGGGCTCGTGCAATTTTTTGTAATCTTTGAAAAATTTACTCGTGCTTATTTATTCCAAATTGCACTCGAACTCATTTGATTACCTATACTTATTTAACCGAGTTTAGAGACATCACAATAATCAACAATAATAATACACAGGGGCTTCGTGAAATTCCAAACGAAGCTCAAATGATAACGCATTGATGATCAGCTCTACTGGCTTCAGAACCAAACTAACCTCAACCGCATCTCAGGGTGTTTGGCCTAATACCATAATGCAACTAGATAAGTAAATTGACCTCATTCAGACTGGGGCAACAAATGGAATGAGCAAGAATTCGAGGAGTTGATTGATTTCTTTATTTGTCATCATTACCGTGTTGGTTATCACTTCTACTTTCGTCCGGGTATTACTAAATATAATGTACATTAAATACCCTTCAGGAAATTCTCTCAAATTTCAAACAATTTAAAAGTGTTACTCTTTTTTACTTTACCCTGTTGAACTGGCTAATGCAGGATTCACTCGGACAGAGCTTGTGCCAAAGGAATAGTTAGTTACCTGTCGATTTAACGCTCCTAAATTATTCAACTCCGGTCTAACGATGATAATATATGTTTTTGGCAAGAATATACAAGAGAGAAAACCGTAAGACGTTAATATGGTTGTGACGCAGTCCACAACTGTCACATACCATCCATCCATTGAAAACTCTACCGGATGATAAGCTAGCAATGAAAACATAAATATGTACATTGAAAACGCTATTCGCTTCGCTTCACCTAAGTTTTCTGGAATGTTCCTTATCTTAAAGGAACTAAATGCACACAACAACATTTGCAGTAAAATACAGGAGAACGTTAACAAAAATAGAAGTTTTCCTGTCAAGTAGCTGTACGCTTTGCATTCAATGAAAATATAGTGGTCTGTTAAGATATGCTTTCTAATGACAGGTGGATCCATAAGCAACCAAGGCAGTAAAACAAAAAACAGAATACCTACTTGTGGAGTTATTACCACTGCTTGCATTCTGTTGGTAAAAGATCTTATGGTGCAGCAGGGAGTCATTGGAATTTGAAAAACGCTGGAAATTCGTAAGACTTTTGCCAGTAGAATCGTAAGACAGAGGTTGTAAGTCATGTATCGCCATGGATAAATAATCTTGCAAATAGTATCTGTAGGCTCAAGGAGGTTCATTAACGTCAGAGAGAGCATCATTAAGATGACTGCAAGAAGAATAAGGCTTAGTGTCCTGTTAGATGCCTTGACAATTGGAGTGTTCCAAAAGCGGCAGTAAACTGCAAATGAAAAGAAGGTGCCAGCGATACCCAAAGCAACGAATGCAAGAACGACTATTCCACCTAAACTGGAGTACTTCATATTGATCACAGGCAAGTCTACACACTTTGTTCTAGCCTCATTAGAGCGTTTTCCTCGGGGACATTCGGTGCACTTTTCGGAACCAGAAATGGTGTTGATGGTGCCACGAGGACATCGCACACACTGCCAACAGCAAGGCGAAGTAATGGATTTTCTAGTTCCTTCTGGACATTGGTCCAGACAGTCAGATTTCGGAGCGGTATTGTTAGCGGAGTTCCAGTGCATTCCGTCATAAAAATGTAGCCTTTTGCTGCTTTGCCCATTCGCTTCCCATTTTCCGACGATGGTCTGTTTCAGTTGTAGTCCACCGTCAGTACCTCGCACTTGTTGAAACTTAACAATATCGTAGACCGCAGATCCCCTTTCTCCAACTTCGTCAAACGTCACATTTCCAGATAGTCCAATAAAGTTAATTTTGGAAAGTAGTCGCCTCATGTCAAGACGATCAATATTAAGTTTGTGATGACAATAGTCATCATTCATACTAGTACTAGCTTGAGCTAAGCCTATTTGTATGGCATGTGCAACGGAATATACAGCATCAATGACATACGGAATATAGGACCCTGCGATGTCTTGAACAACACCTTGTACACATACTTCATTTTGTTGAGTATTTTTCTGTTTATTAGTTGGGCAGGACCTGGCATGAGCTATAGCTTTGCTCCACCATTCTGGAACATCTCTTCTATTTGTTGCATTAGTTAAGAACTCTGGTATATACTCTCTGAATCCTGCATCACTAAAACGGTGCGGTTGAAAGCCTATAGATTCGTTTAAAGTGAAAGTGTCTGAATAGACAAAAGCTTTTGAAGTGATTGATACATCACTTAGAATCCAAACACGTCCAGTCAGATTTTGTCTGTTAACCTCGCTGAAGAAATTTCTTTGATGACTACCGTATGTCCACAAGATGATGACCCTGATGTTTTTCTGCCGTCGTAGGCTTGAAACAATATTTCGAATGCTTGTTAATTGGCCTTCAAGAGGTATGAAGTCTGTCATAGCAACACAGAAAGAGCTTTTCCTAGTTGCAGCTTCCTTGATTACAGACCACACTCCATTTCGTCCATATGAGTCATCGAGTCCAACAGCCGCTACATATGTCCAGTTGAAGTGTTCGAGAATGTCGGCCATGGCTTTTGCCAGAAAGGTATCTGTAGGCGCTGTTCGATAGAAATGATTATAAGTGTTAGAGCTAAGTTCAGGACTTGTTGTTGCTCCGCTTATGGCTGGAACATCAAGCATTAGAAGAAATCCATTGAGAGCTAGAGCTGTGCGAGACTCGAATGGTCCGATTAACGCCATTATAGGAGTTTTCATTTCCATTTTCGAACATGTTATGTTATAACAAGTTTTATCCTTTATTAGCCCAAAGGTAATTTCCATTGCTTTTGTGGCATTTTCACAATAGTCTCGTAAATCGTAGCCAAGAGTTATATTTGGAAGTAGGCTTGAATTTTTGTTTATGGTTTCAATGGCGAAGATCATAGCCATCGCCCGACCCAATCCTTTAGTATCAAGCTCACCACACTGCCCTTTTGACTTCTTCGTGGGAAATTGATGAACATTGAAAAGTCCCCCTAGAATTACATCACCGTCCTTAAATACTGCTTGAACTGCAGTGAAGAAGCAAAGCCCTATTATAGCCATTCTGCGAAAGAAAATGATCTTACGATCCATCTCCAGGCCTATACTTTTAGGTATTTGAAAGTACCCCAAAACGCTTGAAGAGGACTCTAACTTCTTGAGGTGCAGTAGATTGCTGGGCTGTTTACTTTATGACAAGAATCTGAAGAAGACAAAAATTCACATTATCAGCTATAGGAAAGCGTTTTTAGAGCTTGACGTCCCCGAATATCGGTGCGATGAACTACCAACTGAGCTATGAAGCCGCACATTGGTAACGAGGTCAATTAATTGAATTCACCTCTCACTTTCCTACGTATACTCTTATAATGGAAGATAAAGGTGAATAATTCAATTGCCAGTTCAATAGTTTCAAATAAGTCAAAATGCGTTATCAAAATAATATTAAACAAGAAGCCCAAAGGAAGCTATGTGGATCCATAGCTCAGTTTTTAAGGCATCGCACCGGTGTTCGCGGAGATCACGGGTTCGAATCCTGTTGAAGCCCTGATCTTTTAAGGATTCTTCTTTCCAATTGCTTAATTCGGAAACCTTACTGCGATGATCAGTCTCAGGGACATTTTTACTCTTATCCTGAGAGTTAAGATGAATAATTCAGTTGTCAGTTCAATAGTCTCCAACGAGTCAAAATGTGTTATAAAAATAACAATTAAACAAGAAGCCTAAGGTCTTTCACCCGGGATGCTTTGGTCGATTTACCGGTAGCTTCGCTGCTCCGACAAGCTCTAAATTTCATTGGCGAGGATAGAGTCGCAGCCCTTTTGTTTTAGGGCTAGGGTCCATTGTTTCTGTTGTTTGTTTTTTTTGTTAAACCTCAAGGGTGGTCTCTAATCAGGCGAGACCTTGTAAGAGCTGCGAGGTGACCCCGATTTACGAATGCATCAATTTTGAATGTCTATCAAAGTATTTCCCCCCTTCGACAAAGTCGCAATGGATCACAATAAATGAGGGTATCTGTCGTATTTGCGATCTAAATCAGTGTCCCTCAACGGACGTACGTGTTCCGGCGATGAAGGAAAAGAAAATTTATGGCAGCTTCTTCTTCGGTAAATTTGCTGGGCTTCGCAATAGCTCGCGATAAGAAAAAAAAGATATCTGTTGGGTTGTGATGAATTCTCGTTTGCTTGTGAATGAGATTGGCTAGCTCTAGCCTGAGAACAGGCTCCTGGCGAGGAGGGGAGAAAAAATTCTGCGAGCGCGAAACAGAAGAATGAGCGCAGCGATCGGTGTGAGATAGGGCTTCGTTCGGGCTCACCGATAGACTGTTTGCAGGTTAGGCCAGCTTAAATCCTACCTAGCTGACGTTTGTCGGCGATTAAGGAAAGCTATGTTCGAGGTGGGTCTCGCTATATGAAAAATATCTGAGGGAATTCCCACTCAGCAGAAGTTTGCCAGAAAAATAACTGTGAGATTTGCGAGCTTAAGATGCCTCAAAACAGTTTCCACCACTCACATTTTGATGGGTCGTTATAGTCACTCTTTATTACTGATGTTACAATGATGGCATCAAACATTGTCCAACCATTGATGAACACATTGTTATTACGTTCGTAACACAATAGGCTACCATAGCAACAGTATGACTTACTAAAAACACCCTTGTATTACAGCTTTAGGGTCTTAATTCAAATAAAACGGCACGGTGAAACGTTATTTTTAATATATATTATCAACATTTGATATGCACAATAAGGCGCAATTTTTGGCAAATGTTAAACAAATTTGTGGGTGGAGTTCAGAGCCACTTGTTCTGTTGATTTGAAGAGACCTGAAGCGAACTCTTACTGATAACCTGGAAAGTGATAACTCGCTACTGATCGCTTCAACTCAGTGGCAAAAGTGAACAGACAACGAAGTAAGATAAGGAATTTTTATTAAGAACTATTTAATATCTCTAGCCTTCTGTATTTCTAAGTTTTATCATTTTGCCGTTGCAGCTATTACCCAAGGTGATTATCTCTCACGCCACAATTTGAGCTTGGACCATCTTTGCAGCACTGAATTAAAGTGAAACCCTCTATGTGCTGTTGTGCTTGGTATATAAAAAGGCAAGAAAGTTTTTAACTGTGAAAATTCAAACACTTTCCATGCTCTGAAATATTACTCCTTCAGTTATGAAAACTTGAAAGCGAAAAGTTGCTTTTCATGTTTAAATAGAAGACCCAAAGTTACCTCTGAAAGACAGCTTCCTAATCTAAGGTAATCTTGTACTGTCGAGCTGTAGTATGATATCCCAGCATTATTACTTCTTTACAGCAATAACTTAATACCAATGTTGAAGTTGATAATCATGATCAATTCAATTTACAATGTATATGAAATCTTCATTTCCCTTAATATTTCAACTCTTTGAAGCTGAGTTAAAACTTTATTTTCCAAAAAAGAATTAATAGCAAGACCAGCTAAATATGTTTTAAACTTTAATTTCACAAAAGATAACACATTTGAAAAAGGAAAAAAAAAATCCTAAAAACTACTGAAGTAACAAAACAGAAAAAAAAAGATTTCACCGAAAGGACCAGCGTTATCATACCACGCAGAAAAGATTGAGACTGAGCCTTGTTTTCCACGATGGCGACCGGTGGTAGATTTTCCCATGACACTTCAGTGTCAGTGCTAAGGTAGTACCGAACGACATTTTTGTGCAGCGTATGTCCGGCACCGCTTCAGGCAGACTCAAACTGTTTGAACCCTTAGATACTCGGGACTTCGTTTCCTTCGGCGACTATAATGATCCTGCAATCGAAAATATTAAAAAAAAGCCTGCTAGAATTATTATCAGGCTCCAGAGGGCTCTTGCGATATTTTGGCGTCTGATGGGGAACCTTCCTGCACCAAGCTCGATCAAATAAAGCAAATAAAGGTTAAAATGTCTGCTGATGTCTCTCCAAAATTAGGACAGAAAGTGTTTGAGGATTGTTCAGCACCAGCTAAGGTGATTATGTCCGTATCAACTCCATTCAAAACGTCTGGAAATCTGCCTGCTTTGCATTCCATGGTTTTCCCAAGTTAGTGTCAGTTGCAGACTTTCTGAAATCTGGTTAACCTGTCAAGCCTACCAGCAGCAAATATCACGGTGTTAGATCTGGAGAAGTTTGATGTCGCAGAAAGTAAGTGGGTTAAAACTGGTTCACTTACACTAGAAATTTGTTACTGTTTTAGTAAAGTAGCTGGACTGTATTTTAGCTTGTTAAGCTGGACGGTTATACGATTAACCGTCACCCTTCCAATTCCACCTTCCCAGCAAAGTAGCCACATTTGCCACTCTTTATGTAGATGTCTTCTCTGGTTACTTCAGTGAAAATCTTTTTTTAACATAATGAAATTGTTGTCAGTTCACAATTTCAGTCATTGCTGATTACATTGATTACACTAATTTAAACGAATTAAACTTGAGGACGTTTTTCATGTACATGTTGTGTCCAGTCTTCAGACTCATTAGTTACTTAAGGTGGCCGAACACAGTTTTCAAGTGCCTATGCATAATTCACCATAACTTTTAAACTATTTAAGCTTTGGCGACCAATTTTTGCAAGAGTCAAGGTTAACCACAGGAATATTTTATTATCGCATTTTGACTAGGGTGTGTGCTGTTGCCATGGCAATGGGGCTGGTCAAAAACAAGGCTTAAATAATAGTTTTTGTCTATTTAAAAAAATCCAGTCGTTAGATTGTTTTCATATTTTGCACATTAAAAATTGACATTAAATCCCTTCTATCAACATGGTTCTAATAAAATTTTGACATAGGTGATTTTCGTAATTCGACGTCAATCGTTTTCTGTATTATTAAAAATTCCCTACGTCAAAATTCAGATTTTTTTGATAGATCATTCACGTGATCTCTGATCCATTTTTCTGCCAAATTTCTTGAAATTCTAACGACTTGATCGTTAGAAATTGGCACGTTTCTGCTAAAGCAATCGGTCTCAATTTTTCAAGCAACTGCGCATGCGTTGCATTTAACTGGGTTCGGTAACAAACAAAAGCTGAAAATTGCTGGGTTCTTTGCATCATTACCTTTTCTAACATATCTTGTTAATAAAAGA
The DNA here is from genome assembly GCA_019787425.1 of Platygyra sinensis. NCBI lineage: Eukaryota > Metazoa > Cnidaria > Anthozoa > Scleractinia > Merulinidae > Platygyra > Platygyra sinensis. The sequence goes on along the minus strand of JAHPZR010040151.1, from coordinate 2,656 downwards.
CTAAAGCCATCAATACACTGCGTTCAATTATAGAGAAAAATAACAGAGATAGTGCGGGTGTCGAGTAAATAAAATGATCGCTCTATTGACGGCATGTTTGTTCTTTGAAATCCTGAATTGCTGAATTGCATCAGCGAGAGCGCGCGCGAAAACTGTGTTCGGCCACCTTAAAATATTCTGAAGAAACAACCAATTTAGTTTTTGCTGCTTTAACGATCAATGGCTATGCTGTTGGTAGTGGACCACCTCCTGGATGGTTCAATTTCAATGCAGTTGAGTTGTGATTGATTTCATTTCAACAGAAGCTCTAAAAATGAACATTCTATGAAAACAAATTTCTCTCTGTATGGTCATAGCAAGCAATGTTATTGAGTTTCAAACCCGAAAGGCAATAAACTGCTTCTTTTTTTTTCTTTTTATTTTTTTGAGCGATGAAAACCCGTTCTGGTGAGTGCTTCTGGTTGTTATGGTTTTTTTGTAAAGGGGCCCCTCAGTTTCACTTTCCAATCCAGAAAGAGGAATATATAGATTTAGCAAAGCCTAAAAGCGGAGCTTCACTTGTTATTAAATAAAATAATCCAACATGTGAGGCAAATCAGTGAACAATCAGATGTAGTTTCTGTCCGAAATTGCAGGGCAGCCGCGTTTGGTTAGAATTTAATACAAATGAGAAAAGTTACCATTCAGTCAAAAGCTGCAAAAGGGCTATTGGGCTGAATTTTATGCACTAACTCAATCAACGTGTGGGAAGATATTATAGACTTAGGGTTTTTCTCTATTTTAAAACACTTTGATTCGTAATATTTCAAAAACGAGTGTTCGAGCGTTTGGAAATCTGATGAAACCCGAAGCACGAGTTTTTGAAATTACTTCTCCAACAAAGAAAATTAGTTTAAATTATCATTTGAATAAGATTTCCCAGTTCAACTATTACATTTGAGACGTGAAATGTGCATGATCCTCAAAACAATGTGCATGATGTGCATGATCTTATCACCTAATTGCTGCGCTGTGATAATTTTGAATATTCATCAACTGATGTCACGTTGTTACCTAGCTGTTTGTCAGTTCCGAGCGAACACGTTGCTTCACAGAGCAAATGGCAAAGTGCAGATTTAGACCTCCTAAAACTAGCGAAGAAGAGGAAAAGTGTGTGGCCAGCGCAATTCCGAGGTAATGTGTGCATTTGGTGTGATAAAATTTCTAATGTCAGTGCCAATTTAGGTCGGAAGTGTACTGCAAGGTTGAAAGTGGACCAAAACACGAGGTCGCCACCATCGAGCGAGAATTTAAATTTAGAAAAAGAATGGGCCTTTCTGTTTTGGGTAGTTTAACAACTGTACCATTACATTCAACGTTAGCAGTAAAAAATATAGGTTTAAAGTTTGTTTCGTAAAATGTGTGATTAAATAAAGTTGTTAATCGCGCCACGTGTTTTTGTTGCTTTATGAATATGCAGATTAAGAAATCGTTTCAAACACGGGTTTCTTTCAAGGCCGTGTTTTCAACTCGTTTTTCATTGGGTTTCTAAACTCATCCACCTGACCAGAATAAGATGCTCTGGTTGGGTAAGAGCTACATGAATAATTAATGAGTTTGAGAATATTCTTTCTAGATTTGAAAGCAGTTAAAGACATTCCCCCTCACTCTTGGCTCGAAAAGGCATTACCCCTGACACGTTGGTCACCTCCCTCAACTCATCCATGTGTAATGAGATTCCCATGTTGGGCCTCCATAATGTCTAGGAAAAGATAATATCTGGTTTGTACCCCAGCTGGATTTCCAACGTATCTTGCACTCAGATTCTGTGAGAATTCCTGTACCTAACTAAAGTGTCACGCTCGCGCTGGACAACTGGTATAAACACACAAGCAAGCAGTTGTCTATGGAGTACACTGTGTGGGTCATACTCATACTCTTCCCGTTAAGAGCATTGTCAATTCTTCTTTAAAGAACTTTTCTAGCTGTTCATCTAGTTAACACCACCATCTCTCGATCTTATTGCTTGTTGACGGGTCATAAGTTATCGCATCAGTGGGATCACTCATGATTTCGTGCTTGTTTAAAAGATACGCGAATTGCAGTTAGTTTACCTGTTTCCGTTCCAGTATAAACCCTGGGGTTTCTCGAAAGCATTTCTGTTTCGAATAGGTACTAAAGGTACATCTTGCCTACAACTAATGGCGTTCCAGTGGCACACAAACAAGAAAAGGAAAACGAGAGAAAACGTGCCAATATGGTCGCATTTACCGAAAAGAAAAGTGGGATTTTTATGACCACACAGTTTATCATGCCCATCTAAGAAGGCTACCAAGAAAGTCCATTCAGATGTAAACTGAACTTTGGATTTTTATTTCGTCTTTGAAGGCTTCTTGCCTCGAGTCTTTTAGGATGCAATCCAGCGATCGTGTTGAAACAAGTTGACGTGGTACCTGAACATTAAACTTTGTCCTAAGCTTCTGAATCATTGCTCTGTAACCTAGTAACAGTCCCGGTTCCTCTAATTCTTTCTGCACCGCATCTGACACTACTGCAAGTAGAGTGCCGTAAAATTTGTAATGAATACCAAAGTCACGGTGACGGAGACGTCTGTCGACGGTGTCAAGACTTTCATTATACTGGGGAAAATCTCGCTGCATAAAATCAAGAACCTTTG
>JAHPZR010040150.1:0-14968 GCA_019787425.1 Platygyra sinensis | reverse complement strand
GCACGATTTACACAACACACAACAAAAAACGAGCTTTTGTGGGATAATAAATCTTGTCAGCTCTTGGAGACTAATCATAACGGTTAGAGAAAAATTTTATTGTGCTGGCATGAGGTACAATTTGGTAAACCAGCTCGAGGTAATTATAACCTTGTGAAAAGCATTAACTCTGCGAGGGGTGTAACCTCGACGCCATTTCGTTTAGCGTTATAAAAAGATGGAGCGTTAATTAAAAAGTACACTACGAGCTGGCTCGAGATGCATTTTTGCTCATACACAAAAAGAGTGAGTAGCTTAATTGTTTTCGTGCACACTCTAAGATTGGAGCCCAAACACCTATAACATTGTAGTTTTAAGCCTAAAATCAAGAATAACGTCCACTTTCAAAAAGCAGGGAACGTGCGATCGTGATCTATCGATCGATTGGTATATTAAAGCTACTAGCGTTTCATCACGAATGCCGTTCTCTGATGGTTACGCTACTTATACACTAAAAGGATAGTGACTAACATAGCTGTGTGCCACTGTAGAAAAAAAAAACGCAGCTGCCGCTTCTTTGCGTTTTCAAGGTGCCTGTGAAGAGGATTTAGATCAATATTTAAATGACTGGTAGAATCATACTTAAAATATTAGATTATTCGCTCTCAATTTCCTTGCGTGACAGTTGACGAAGACGCAGCCCGCGAGCCAACTATCACGCGATAGAAATCTCGAGTTCATAATCTGATATTGTTAAGTGATAACTCAAAAGATTATCTGCAATGTTTGGCATTGCCAGCGCTGAATGAAAAGAGTTAACAAAGCTGATAAATTGATGTTTTTCAGTAAGGTAGAGCCGAGAACGCATGTCCTTTTTGTTTCGGCAGCCATAATTAAGTTCTAAAATAGTTTTAAATCGCTTGACATGTACCATTTGTGTTTTCAAACAAATAAAATGTACATGCCTGGATTTATAGGGACAGTGCAAAATAAATCTTGCCCCGGCTCAAGGGTTTATTTTTCCTCGTTACAGCTTCTCCAAATTAAAGCAGACGATGTAAAAGTTCAAAGGAATGTCAGTCATTTTTGCCTCCATTCTCTTATTTTCCATTTGCTGTTCTTCTCTCGGTATTTTTTAATCCTCTTGGAGTGACTTTTAGGCCTTTAGGAGTCGTGAAATCAAAATGATTTCATTTAGAGCATTTAGAGCAAAGAAAAGCATTTTTCTCATAGACACAGCTTTCATAAATCCAGTCATACAAATACAGCGGTTTTCAAATGAGTTTCGTAAAAACCCAAGCTGACCAATTGCTTACCAATAAGACGACTACTCAGTCAGTCTCAAACCGTAATAAAACTTGAGCTAAATCAAACTAACTACCAGATTACTTTCGCTCTAATGCGACAGAAATTTACCCTTACTTTTTTCTCTTCAACAGGAAGCATTTAATCAGATCTTTGGAGAGGCATGCGAGGAAAGAGAAAAGACATGGTGGAAAAAGCTCTGTCTCGCAGCAGTGGGCGTCGGTGCGATTGCAACACTGGTCTACCATCAATCAAGTTAACTGGCACAACAAAGACATCGCCGCGATATTTTTACAACTTATTCCACGGTGGTACAGTTCCTGTAGTTAACAACAATTTGACAAGTATTCCAATTTAGAGAACTGATATTCTAAAGGAACACGTTTTAGGCAGTGAGCGGGTTAGAGGTCTTACAAGCTGGTAGGTAGAGTGAGATTTCCTGCTGTGCGCGACGGATCACATGTCTTTTTGGCGGAAAAAGCTTGCTAACCGTCGTTATTGAAACTATGAGGTTTTGCAAAAATTACGTAGGGCGAAAGCAGTTCTTAAAAGATACTTAAGCTTATACTTTAACAACCACGAAACAGTATATCGACGTCAATGAAACTGCTCAATTTCATCGGTTACGTTGATCTCATTGACCAAAAGTTACAAAGACAGGTGACAAAACAGTTGAAACTGAAAATAACTAAAATGTTTAGATATAACAGATAAATTTGGAGTGAGATTTTTAGCAAGATTCTAATAAATTTGCTACTTCCGTGCGTGCAGAAGTCACGTGTTGAAAAACTATTTAATTGTAGAATAGTTTAAACCACTGTTTTGGGAGCAATCAGAAACATATTGCTTTCCTTGATGCGTTTATTTGTGGGTAAGCTTGCTTTATTTATTAGAACTTATTAATGTCTAGAAAACTAGAACAACAAAAGAATCACAGGTGGGGATATAAAAAAAGCTTTATTACTGGGCAAGATGTATTCTACTACGACCAAAGATAATTTTTTACACTAAACTGTTTATATCAAATGTACCAATATTTAACCAAAGAATATTGAGTCGTGATCCCATCACGAGAAGAGTGCAACTCCGGTACTAAGTCTAGTCCATGTCACGGCATTTTCACAGATAAGTGCATTTTAAGGTTTTTCACGCGAAATAGGTCAGTTCAGGTCTGCATGAGCGCGCATCGGTAAGGGAAAAAAAATGGCGACCTCATGTGAACGTGTCGACCTAATCTTCCGGCGAACTGATGACGTCAATTGACTCCGTGCTTCTGATTGGTCACTAAGTTTCCTGAGTGGGTCTGAATTCGCGGTAAATTCAAACGAAAACTAGATCGGTCTGTGAAACACGCCGTGACAGGAATATTCTTGGCTTGCACTGTCACGCAATATAAAAATAAATCGAAAACCATTAAGTGGATGAAGTCAGGAAATTGGGATGCTATAGGAGACTGGTAAAGATGAACCTTGTCCAAGTTTTAAGTCTGTGCGTTTTCCTAAACCTGAGATATTCGTCGAAATATTCTGCACAAATTTACAGAGCCCAGTATGGAGCCGCCATGTTGGTGTACCTCCGTGGAACCCCAACATGGCGGCTGGAAAATAGTGTAATCATCTGGAACTTACTTTGGCTATCTGGGCGACTTATTATCTGCACTGAACAAAAAGGCATGTACATAAGCACTTTTCCTAATACTTTAACCTCTGAATAGGCTGAAAATTAGGACATAAGAATATATTTTTCAACAAACGCGCTCGTAGCTTTATGTCACGCACCGCCATAGCTCTGAAATTCAAAATGCGTTGGTTTCCAGACGAAGCAAGCTACTGAGCTGAAACGTTGTAAACAAATGTCAATTTACCCATTCTAATGCCTGATGAGGATAAAAACTTTGGTGGCTATTTAGTTTTGGATTTTAGAAAATGATGACGTCACGTGCAAGCCAAGAATATATGGAGTAGTTGCACACTCCTGGTAATAGGCTCCTGATGGAGTAATTAAATATTTGACCTTGCTTTTCGACAGTATTTGATGCTATTTCTAAACAGAGTTATAGGAAAAAGTATTTCAATAAATTACGGCTCAATTCAACGAAATCACTAGATGTTATTAATGTTACTTTTTTAAAGCTAGAGTTCATTAGTATAATTTCATAATCTAATTCGCAGCCGGTGTCACGTGATGCTTCTCCATTGCGTGATGACCCAAATATGGTCTGTTAAGGTGACTATATTTGGTAAGGCATTGTTAAATCAAACGTCACCTACAAAATCTTAATTAGCGATTGCGTTACATTTCAAAAAGACTTAAATTCAGTTTTTGTTGAAACATGTATCGAAACAGCATAGTAACTACGAAAAAAACAAATGATCGAAAACTGAGCAGCGATAAAACCCAGGAATACATAAAATAATGTAACATAACTTTTTACCAAAGCGTTTAGTATATGCAATTTGGCTTTTAATACATTATTGTAATACGATTGTATAAACTTAATTGTGTAATTAGATAAATGCGCGAGGTCTGGTACTCTCGTATTATATATTTCTACAAGGAATTTATCCATGATTTATGCTGACAACAATACAACTGAAGACATATTTATGTACAATGTATATAGTACAGTTTGGGACCGCCGCAGATTTCCAAAGGTGACTTTAAAGACAGGGGCCTTATTTGTAATTTAGTTCACACAAGTGAATGAAAACTGAGAAATGCTGCTAGTAAAAAAATCATTTCATTATTTGAACATATGTGTGTTTGTTTAGATTTCCTTGAGACATTCATGTCGTGGAGCCATCTTCACTAGAAAACAGCCGAGGATTTTGCTCATGTGGTGCAGCCCAGGGGAATTTGCGCGCATTTTCATTCTCCACGAAAACCTCTATCATATTTAAAAATAAATTGACATGGGATAATTAACTAGTTCATACTTTCCCTAGTTTCCTGTTACCTTGTGTTAATTGGTTTTCAGTCTAACGGCACGAGCACGAGCATAGAAGTTAATACCAGGTTTTACCACAATAGCCCTTTTCACGGTTAGTTTTTCTCATTTGCATTACAGTGTAATCCTACGTCCTACGTGGGTGCGAGGCAATTTCGGAGTAAAACTACAAAATAGCCTGAGATTGCCTCATATACATGCTAGATTTCATTGTTATGCAAGTGAGCAGCATTAACCGTGTAAAGGGCTATTGCATCTAATCTTGCCAACTGATTGGCTAATTTACCGTTGTCGATAAGAGTACAAATGTGTCACGCAATGCCTTTTTCAGCTCGAGCTCAGCGCCTCGTGAGTCCACAACGTTTTGCCCACTATGATTACGCGTAGTGATGTCGATAAGAGTACAGACCACGTTAAACCACATTCGTTTGTTGATTTACAAAAGTGGACATCGACATCACAAGTTACAAGAACACGATCTTTAAAAATATGCTAGTTGCAACGCTCCATTCTCAGCTTGGCCATAAAGGCGGCCGAAGTCTCAAGCGACGGGTGTTGTTGTTTCTTCTACTCTTGCGACGAATGTAAAAAAAATGTAATTGTAAATCTTATTTATAGCGGTCATGCACTTAGCAATCACTAAGCTTACCTAGTTTACAGGCATGCCACTGAAAGAAAGAAAACAAATATTTGACATATTTCAAATGAACGAAACATAGTTATAAATTCCAAGTGGGGGAGGCAGACCATTTCGCTATTTACACAGCGTGGCCGAGGTTTTGAACTCGAGACTACCTAAAAACAAATCCTGCTAGTGGTAAAATCGAGACCTTGAACCTGGAAACTCACGTTTTTGGAGGGGGATGATATTTTTTAAAGACCCAATATTAGCCCTTATGATTCGCGCGCCTCCGCTGTTGTTTGTGAGGCGTCTCGGTATTCGAGTACTACTCTGGCAGCAAACAAACGCCTGTGTCTTTAAGGAAGAAGAAGCCAAGATGATTTTTATAACCTCGAACAGGAGCTACGACTTAGGGATCGTGAATTTTACTTCACACTTTCAGCTATTATATTCTGACACTGGATTTCCTACACTCTTGGCCATAAATATTCTAATTAACAATTAGACTACGAGCCCGAGTTTTCTACGAGCAGATAGTCAACGAGGCGCAGCCGAGTTGACTATCGCTCGTAGAAAACGAGGGCGAGTAGTCTAATTGTTGTAGTATAAATTTACCGTAGTCTCATTGCATAAAAAGAAAAAAATGTCAAGTAACGCGTAGAAAAAAACTGTTTTATTATGTTACATCAGGTTCAAACGTGATGCGCGATGTGCACTAATGCGTAACTGTTGACTATCAGCAGATGGAAAACGGTAATCTAGCCAATCAAATTCACGGATTCACAATAGACTACGGTAAATTTATACTAATAAAAAATAGTCCAGTTGATCAATTCACTTTTCACATTTCATTAACGAGATTAAAATTTATTCACTTATCACACTCACGATGACTTCAACAGCGCTGATCGATCCTACAGGATAATTCAAAAGTTCGTGGACACTTTTTTTACACAAATAAATGGTTCTTTCAGGAATCTCAAGTTAATGAAAGTTTTCCAGTCTTATGCACATTGTTTCGTTTGACCACTGATATCCAGAGTGTCCTCATTGTTCTGTATAACGTTTTGAGCCGCTGCTGCATGGAACGAGCTAGCTCCCCTAATTAGGCTTCCCAGTGGTATGTTTTGCCAGGCTTGCCGTAACCTTGATTTTATTCCTCCCATCGTCTTAGGGATCGGATCTTTGTGTGCAGCATCGTCGATGATGGTCCATAGGGTTTCAATGGGGTTAAGATAAGGTGAATTTACAGGCAACTCTTCTTTTTGGATAAAATTCGGGAAGTTTCTCTTGCACCGCTGCTGGGATGCTATCGCCGTATGAGTTGGTGTGTCACCTTGAATGAAGGTCGCACTGCTTTTATCCGTGAAGAGCTTTCGTTTTACAGGCTCTCCTGTTGACGATCTAGGGCTGAAGAGAGGCTTCCTTCCCTTCCCTGAAGAATTTTTGTGATAATATACTCTGCCGTTACAGTTTGTCCTTGCGGGATAAAATGTAAGGAACGCGGGTAAGGCCGCGGCCTGTTATGCCACCCCAAACCATCCATTTGGCACTTTCCTTAATTTGGCACGATGACAGAACTTGACTCTCCTGTGAACCCCATACGATATCGTTTTTAGGGTTGGGAAGAAGAAAAAGGTATTTAGGGTACTCATCGCTAAAGAGAATGTCTTCCCATTCATCTGCTGTTAATTTACAATCAGTGCCAGCGAATACCAAGCGTGCTTTCCGCTGGCTTTTGCTCCGAAGTGGGAGCTTTTTTCGTCTCAAAGGTTTCCATCCTTTTCTTGACATATATCTCCACACTGTTGCTGCAGATCCAGGCAGACCTTTGTTCTTCAGTGTTTGCTGATTTTTTGTGTAGAATTTCCTTTTTTATACTTTGCTTTTTCTATAACTTTATTTCATGTTCTGTCAAGGACTGATGGTCGACCACTTCTTGGCTTGTCGTAAAACTCTTATGTGACCACTTCGCTACCCAGCTCTTGCTTTTTTGCAATATTTTAGTCGTTTCTCGAACAGTTACTCTAGATGATCTTAAAATTGCTGCCTGTGCTCTTAAATAGACTGCAAATTGCAAATTATATCAAGACGTTGAAAATCTTTGTGCTACTACTGACAACAGACAAAAATGGCGGGAAAGTACAGAAACACATTCGTCACAGATTCGCACCTTTTGGTGGGAAAATATTTATTTCGACGACTTTTTTTATCCGACTCATAGAACAGTTTTGAAAATCGATAAACAATAAGATTTGTTTATGTCTGTAAGAAAATAGGGAGAAACATAAAAAATCTGGATAAAGTATAGACGTTTTAAAATGTCCACGACCTATTGAAACACCCTGTAGCAATATGCAGGACACCAGCCACGTATGAACTCAGTTAAATGACCTTACTTTCTACTCTCCATGAGTTCTCGTAGCTTAGTGAATAGAGCGAATTTTAAAATTTTACTTATGACGTATAAGATCTTAAATGGGCAATCTGCTAGTTATTTAGAACCTCTTATACAAGAATATCACTCACTAAGAACACTGAGATCATCAACTCGTTCACTATTATGCATCCCATCTATAAAATCCAACTCCTATGGTGGCCGTGCTTTTTCAGCAACTGCGCCGAAATTATGGAACTCAATTCCTGAATATATAAAAAGGGCAGAAACAGTAGAAAAATTTAAAACTAGTCTTAAAACATTTTTGTTTCAAAAACATTACTGTTAATTAATTGATTATTTTTTCTTAAGGCTCGAGTTTACAAATTATCCATTGTTAGGCGCATTGAGGTCAGAAATGCGCCCTATAAGAACCTATTTATTATTATTATTATTATAGAGCGCCCGCACGGTTTCGGTAGGGCCTGGGTTCGATTCTTGTCGGGGGCTCAGATTTTTCTGTTCCAAGCTCGTGTCATGTTGATCAGTTCACTTTTCACATTTCATTACCGAACTTGAAATTCACCATCTTTATTCACTTATCAAATATTCTATGTTCCGAACAATCTCGGAAAACCTTTCATCAAAATCAACCGCGACCGTCGTCATTTTTGTCAGTTAAAATTCTGAGACGAGGAGGAATCTGGAACGAGTGTTTTAATTGGCCAGACGTAATAAATTTCCTTGCACTTAATTATGCGGTGATTTGTTTCTACAAGACATAAAGCGAATTACAACATAACTAAATCAAAGCGCGCGATCTGATTGGTTAATTCAGTGTCTACTATTTGCCCATGGATGTATGATGCTGACGTACTCCATAACTAAAGCAAAGCGCGCGTTTTGTGATGTAACTTAATAAAAAGACTTCTGTTGTTCCAATATCTCAATGTTATGTTATAAAACAAATGGTAAACGCCAAAGCGTGCACTATTGAGTTATGGATGCACTTGAGAGGTTTGCTAAGCACTCAACAAGCTAGAGTCGCACTCGGCTATCGCCTCGTGCGACTCTTACGCTTCTTTTGTGCTTAGCAACCTCCCGCGTGAATCTATAACTCAATAGTGCGTTTACCATTTGTTAACGCAGGCATAACCGCAAGCACAAGGAAATGAGAAATTTTGTTCTTTGTGATTGTGCTTTTGCATGTGCTTATGCTTGCTTCGAGGCTGTTTTTACGGGGATAAAAGAGCTGTTATGCTTGCGCTTGTGTTTGCGCTTTTGCTTGCGTCGCTAGTGAAAACCAGGCTAAGGGGCTTCGATTGTCTAAACTTTGACGCGAATAGAATTTAAAGGGACACAGTCAGCTCGCGCACATGGGCATTAGATACTATGATTTCATAGCTAATTTGCATATCACAGAGACACGATACATACTGTTTTTAACCAGATATGATAAAACAATATTACAGAATGAGCAAAAGCACACTCAAAAACAGGTTTTTTTAGTACACGATTGAAAATCAAGCAAAACGCTACGAAGATTGAAGCGGAATTCTAGATGTACTTTGATGAACTTTTTTCAAAGTGGGAAAACTAGTGTCCAGGCCAGCGCGGTCCCAAAGCTAACTGTGTCCCTTTAAAGCTTAGGATAGCTGCTACACTCTGGTTAGAATTTTGCATGACGCGACACTAAACTGATAGACAAAGAGCTTACAAGCGGAAGTTCTGTCAATTACAAGCATAAGAAAGCGGCAAGGGTAGATTATAAGCATATGGACATACATAAAAGTGCAAACTAAAAATAAAAGCGTTCGACACTGGAAACAAGAAAGGTTACCAATCTTCATTCATCCTGTTAAATGAGCGGAGTTGTCCACATTGCTTGTGATGTATTGGTAGAAGTCTAGGTCAGAGTAAATGATTGACCGTTTGTTGTGCTTGAGCTTGGTTTACACTGCGACACAGGCATAACAGTAGTGAGGACGTGCACAAAACAAGCGTAAACATAGGTTCCATACCTCCTTGATACAGTAAAACAAGATGACGGACGACTTCTATGTCGGCTTATACATAAACTTGTACTTACAGCAGGGCGTTCTCACTTGGCATAAGCTCAAGCACAAGAGTTAAATTTTTTGTTATATTTATGTCTGTGCTTGTTCTTATGCCTGTGTTGCAGACATCGGTTTTTCGGATGTTTGTGCTTGGGCTTATGTTGTGGTGATATAGCCAGTCTTTACGGTTGTAGCAGAGCATAAGCATTCGCAGAACGAGCATGTTTCGTTCTCTTTATGCTTATGCGGTGCTTATAGTCACGGTGATAACACGGGTTACATTTCCATAACTAAATAAATAACAGCTTTATTGAGTGACAAGACTGTGAAGACAATTATTAGCCAATCACAACTCACTTTCGTCCAGACTTTTGCGAAAATATCACAAACAATATGGTGGTCGCCGAACGATATAAGAGCACGCTCACCACAATTGTTGAGCTAACCACTGAATCAATGAGGAAATTTGGAGTTGGTTCACTTCATGATAAAAATCAAAAGGACCAACCAAACCCGCACAAGGTTTTATAGTATCTTGCCCTTACCACACAGCCAGTAATGCAAAGAGAAACATGTCAGACTTATTTACCAATCGTGGAGGGTCGATATCCATTCTCATCTCCAGAGATGGACTTTCCTTTTCTTTAATAAATAATAATAATAATAAAACTACTTATATACAGCTCATTCACTTCTTTAGAAGTGAATGCGCTGGAATCGAGAATCCCGGTTATTTTGCACTTAAGAATGTCCTTTATTAGAACTATGTTCAGTCTTTCAATCAATCCGGCTTGATTTTCCGGTCCTATTTACATTTTTATAGTTATAGACTGTCCCGCGGATAGTTTCTGCTAGTCTAGGTAGACACCCTGTTCTGGTATTCTCACTTCCTTGTATCTAAGCACACCTACAAGACTATTGAAACAAACCAAAGCAGGCAAGCTCCCTCGCGCCTTCTAAATCAGATTTATTTTCTCTTCTCTTTTGCAATCACTAAAGATTACTCAAAACAAACAACTTACAATCACGATATTTCTTTTCAGAAAAAAAAAATCGAGAGGACAACTGAAAATTTGTTTTTTCCGAAGCCACGCATTCTCTTTCAAAGGATATAGCCGGACCACCATTTTATTTTCTGGTTATGTGTAGTATCGTAAACAGGTTTTTATAAAACAAAAATCTGCTTTGCAGCACTGGCTGTACAAGGGTAGTCACAAGGTGAGCATTATCAATGCTACTTCTAAAAAGTAACAAAACACACCCGAGCAGCGAAACGCGTTTGAGAAAAAGATTGAGCTTTGCACTGCCCTCCCCTCGGCTAAACTAACTTTAAATGTAAATAGGACCGGAAAATCAAGCCGGATTGATTGAAAGACTGAACATAGTTCTAATAAAGGACATTCTTAAGTGCAAAATAACCGGGATTCTCGATTCCAGCGCATTCACTTCTAAAGAAGTGAATGAGCTGTATATAAGTAGTTTTATTATTATTATTATTTATTAAAGAAAAGGAAAGTCCATCTCTGGAGATGAGAATGGATATCGACCCTCCACGATTGGTAAATAAGTCTGACATGTTTCTCTTTGCATTACTGGCTGTGTGGTAAGGGCAAGATACTATAAAACCTTGTGCGGGTTTGGTTGGTCCTTTTGATTTTTATCATGAAGTGAACCAACTCCAAATTTCCTCATTGATTCAGTGGTTAGCTCAACAATTGTGGTGAGCGTGCTCTTATATCGTTCGGCGACCACCATATTGTTTGTGATATTTTCGCAAAAGTCTGGACGAAAGTGAGTTGTGATTGGCTAATAATTGTCTTCACAGTCTTGTCACTCAATAAAGCTGTTATTTATTTAGTTATGGAAATGTAACCCGTGTTATCACCGTGACTATAAGCACCGCATAAGCATAAAGAGAACGAAACATGCTCGTTCTGCGAATGCTTATGCTCTGCTACAACCGTAAAGACTGGCTATATCACCACAACATAAGCCCAAGCACAAACATCCGAAAAACCGATGTCTGCAACACAGGCATAAGAACAAGCACAGACATAAATATAACAAAAAATTTAACTCTTGTGCTTGAGCTTATGCCAAGTGAGAACGCCCTGCTGTAAGTACAAGTTTATGTATAAGCCGACATAGAAGTCGTCCGTCATCTTGTTTTACTGTATCAAGGAGGTATGGAACCTATGTTTACGCTTGTTTTGTGCACGTCCTCACTACTGTTATGCCTGTGTCGCAGTGTAAACCAAGCTCAAGCACAACAAACGGTCAATCATTTACTCTGACCTAGACTTCTACCAATACATCACAAGCAATGTGGACAACTCCGCTCATTTAACAGGATGAATGAAGATTGGTAACCTTTCTTGTTTCCAGTGTCGAACGCTTTTATTTTTAGTTTGCACTTTTATGTATGTCCATATGCTTATAATCTACCCTTGCCGCTTTCTTATGCTTGTAATTGACAGAACTTCCGCTTGTAAGCTCTTTGTCTATCAGTTTAGTGTCGCGTCATGCAAAATTCTAACCAGAGTGTAGCAGCTATCCTAAGCTTTAAAGGGACACAGTTAGCTTTGGGACCGCGCTGGCCTGGACACTAGTTTTCCCACTTTGAAAAAAGTTCATCAAAGTACATCTAGAATTCCGCTTCAATCTTCGTAGCGTTTTGCTTGATTTTCAATCGTGTACTAAAAAAACCTGTTTTTGAGTGTGCTTTTGCTCATTCTGTAATATTGTTTTATCATATCTGGTTAAAAACAGTATGTATCGTGTCTCTGTGATATGCAAATTAGCTATGAAATCATAGTATCTAATGCCCATGTGCGCGAGCTGACTGTGTCCCTTTAAATTCTATTCGCGTCAAAGTTTAGACAATCGAAGCCCCTTAGCCTGGTTTTCACTAGCGACGCAAGCAAAAGCGCAAACACAAGCGCAAGCATAACAGCTCTTTTATCCCGTAAAAACAGCCTCGAAGCAAGCATAAGCACATGCAAAAGCACAATCACAAAGAACAAAATTTCTCATTTCCTTGTGCTTGCGGTTATGCCTGCGTTAACAAATGGTAAACGCACTATTGAGTTATAGATTCACGCGGGAGGTTGCTAAGCACAAAAGAAGCGTAAGAGTCGCACGAGGCGATAGCCGAGTGCGACTCTAGCTTGTTGAGTGCTTAGCAAACCTCTCAAGTGCATCCATAACTCAATAGTGCACGCTTTGGCGTTTACCATTTGTTTTATAACATAACATTGAGATATTGGAACAACAGAAGTCTTTTTATTAAGTTACATCACAAAACGCGCGCTTTGCTTTAGTTATGGAGTACGTCAGCATCATACATCCATGGGCAAATAGTAGACACTGAATTAACCAATCAGATCGCGCGCTTTGATTTAGTTATGTTGTAATTCGCTTTATGTCTTGTAGAAACAAATCACCGCATAATTAAGTGCAAGGAAATTTATTACGTCTGGCCAATTAAAACACTCGTTCCAGATTCCTCCTCGTCTCAGAATTTTAACTGACAAAAATGACGACGGTCGCGGTTGATTTTGATGAAAGGTTTTCCGAGATTGTTCGGAACATAGAATATTTGATAAGTGAATAAAGATGGTGAATTTCAAGTTCGGTAATGAAATGTGAAAAGTGAACTGATCAACATGACACGAGCTTGGAACAGAAAAATCTGAGCCCCCGACAAGAATCGAACCCAGGCCCTACCGAAACCGTGCGGGCGCTCTATAATAATAATAATAATAAATAGGTTCTTATAGGGCGCATTTCTGACCTCAATGCGCCTAACAATGGATAATTTGTAAACTCGAGCCTTAAGAAAAAATAATCAATTAATTAACAGTAATGTTTTTGAAACAAAATGTTTTAAGACTAGTTTTAAATTTTTCTACTGTTTCTGCCCTTTTTATATATTCAGGAATTGAGTTCCATAATTTCGGCGCAGTTGCTGAAAAAGCACGGCCACCATAGGAGTTGGATTTTATAGATGGGATGCATAATAGTGAACGAGTTGATGATCTCAGTGTTCTTAGTGAGTGATATTCTTGTATAAGAGGTTCTAAATAACTAGCAGATTGCCCATTTAAGATCTTATACGTCATAAGTAAAATTTTAAAATTCGCTCTATTCACTAAGCTACGAGAACTCATGGAGAGTAGAAAGTAAGGTCATTTAACTGAGTTCATACGTGGCTGGTGTCCTGCATATTGCTACAGGGTGTTTCAATAGGTCGTGGACATTTTAAAACGTCTATACTTTATCCAGATTTTTTATGTTTCTCCCTATTTTCTTACAGACATAAACAAATCTTATTGTTTATCGATTTTCAAAACTGTTCTATGAGTCGGATAAAAAAAGTCGTCGAAATAAATATTTTCCCACCAAAAGGTGCGAATCTGTGACGAATGTGTTTCTGTACTTTCCCGCCATTTTTGTCTGTTGTCAGTAGTAGCACAAAGATTTTCAACGTCTTGATATAATTTGCAATTTGCAGTCTATTTAAGAGCACAGGCAGCAATTTTAAGATCATCTAGAGTAACTGTTCGAGAAACGACTAAAATATTGCAAAAAAGCAAGAG
The DNA here is from genome assembly GCA_019787425.1 of Platygyra sinensis. NCBI lineage: Eukaryota > Metazoa > Cnidaria > Anthozoa > Scleractinia > Merulinidae > Platygyra > Platygyra sinensis. The sequence goes on along the minus strand of JAHPZR010040150.1, from coordinate 1,083 downwards.
CTGGGTAGCGAAGTGGTCACATAAGAGTTTTACGACAAGCCAAGAAGTGGTCGACCATCAGTCCTTGACAGAACATGAAATAAAGTTATAGAAAAAGCAAAGTATAAAAAAGGAAATTCTACACAAAAAATCAGCAAACACTGAAGAACAAAGGTCTGCCTGATCTGCAGCAACAGTGTGGAGATATATGTCAAGAAAAGGATGGAAACCTTTGAGACGAAAAAAGCTCCCACTTCGGAGCAAAAGCCAGCGGAAAGCACGCTTGGTATTCGCTGGCACTGATTGTAAATTAACAGCAGATGAATGGGAAGACATTCTCTTTAGCGATGAGTACCCTAAATACCTTTTTCTTCTCCCAACCCTAAAAACGATATCGTATGGGGTTCACAGGAGAGTCAAGTTCTGTCATCGTGCCAAATTAAGGAAAGTGCCAAATGGATGGTTTGGGGTGGCATAACAGGCCGCGGCCTTACCCGCGTTCCTTACATTTTATCCCGCAAGGACAAACTGTAACGGCAGAGTATATTATCACAAAATTCTTCAGGGAAGGGAAGGAAGCCTCTCTTCAGCCCTAGATCGTCAACAGGAGAGCCTGTAAAACGAAAGCTCTTCACGGATAAAAGCAGTGCGACCTTCATTCAAGGTGACACACCAACTCATACGGCGATAGCATCCCAGCAGCGGTGCAAGAGAAACTTCCCGAATTTTATCCAAAAAGAAGAGTTGCCTGTAAATTCACCTTATCTTAACCCCATTGAAACCCTATGGACCATCATCGAACGATGCTGCACACAAAGATCCGATCCCTAAGACGATGGGAGGAATAAAATCAAGGTTACGGCAAGCCTGGCAAAACATACCACTGGGAAGCCTAATTAGGGGAGCTAGCTCGTTCCATGCAGCAGCGGCTCAAAACGTTATACAGAACAATGAGGACACTCTGGATATCAGTGGTCAAACGAAACAATGTGCATAAGACTGGAAAACTTTCATTAACTTGAGATTCCTGAAAGAACCATTTATTTGTGTAAAAAAAGTGTCCACGAACTTTTGAATTATCCTGTAGGATCGATCAGCGCTGTT